>CM026202.1:1360328-1365328 GCA_014839995.1 Xenentodon cancila
AGTCCACCATCTGAGGTCTAACGGGACCAGTACAAACACCAGTCCACCATCTGAGGTCTAACGGGACCAGTACACACACCAGTCCACCATCCGAGGTCTAACGGGACCAGTACAAACACCAGTCCACCATCTGAGGTCTAACGGGACCAGTACAGACAAGTCCACCATCTGAGGTCTAACAGGACCAGTACAGACTCCAGTCCACCATCTGAGGTCTAACACGACCAGTACACACACCAGTCCACCATCTGAGGTCTAACAGGACCAATACCGACACACATTTGTTATATCTGTTCAGCAGAATTGCTGTTTGTCATCAGATTTCAGATAAATCGAATATCAGTTAGAACATCAGATGTTTTGTTGTCTTTCAGGAAGTCTGTGCCTGCAGCAGTTCTTCTACCAGGAGCAGAAGCTGCAGCGCCTCTGTGTGGGCGAACAGTGTCAGTGCATGACAGGTAACATCATGTTCCAGCTCTGACTGGCTCTTCACACCCCCGGCCGGCGTCTGCAGCATTAGTAAGACGTTGGCTGCTCATGTTCTGGAACTTCAATGAGTTTATTTGACTATATTTTTGTCGTGTTGTTACGTAGCTGCATGTGCTGTCTACAGAAGACACGTCAACGTTTCTCTGACAGCTGCCACACGAACAGAAGAAACCTGCCGGCCTCACATCAGATACGGTGAGAACGGACTGGATTCTGATGGCCTTCATTCACTTTGATTTGTCTACAATGCACCACGGTTTTGAGTTGTTTCTTTAAGCAGTGATGACGTGTTGCTTCCATCAAATTTCAGAATGAGGTGGTATTTTTTTATGGAATGGCAAAATGTCTGACTTTTATCTGGCATCATTGTGTTGTATTTTTATTTACATTCCTAACACTGTCCCATCATAAACCATATAAGAAAAATTGGACCAGCCACCTGTGACGTCACCTATGGGTTTTCTGCGGGGTGATTTTGTTGCCTCTATTTCGTCGTACTGCGACGTGCCATGTTGTAAATTTGGAGGTGCTGATTCTCATCCCAGTCGCTTCGCACTCGGATCCAAACCGTCCCCGGACATGCTGTAGGTCCTGGCTTGATGAAGCCAACAAGACAACATCATCCGCGAAAAGCAGAGATGAAATCTTGTGGTTCCCAAACTGAACCCCCTATGGTCCCTGGCTACGCCTAGAAATCCTGTCCATAAAAATTATGAACAGAATTGGTGACAGAGGACAGCCCTGCCGGAGTCCAACATGCACTGGGAACAGGTCTGACTATTGCTGGCAATGTGAACTAAGCTCCTGCTCCGGTTGTACAGAGACCAAACAGCCCATAGCAAAGGGCCCCAGGCCCCCGTACACATGGAGCACCCCCACAGAATACCACGAGGGACACAGTCAAATGCTTTCTCCAGATCCACAAAGCACATGTGGACATCCTCCCATAAACCCTCCAGTACCCTGCAGAAGGTATAGAGCTGGTCCAGTGTTCCACGACCAGGACATAAAACCACATTGTTCCTCCTGAATATGAGCTTTGACTATTGACCAAATTCTCCTCTCCCGTACCCTGGCATGGACTTCCCCAGGGAGGCTGGGAATTGTGATCCCCCTATAGTTGAAACACACTCTCTGGTCGACCTTTTTAAAGCAAGGGACCACCACCCCAGTTCGCTACTCCACTGTCCTCGACCACCATGCAACATTGCAGAGGCATGTCAACCAAACAGCCCTAAAACATCCAGAGACTTGAGGTACTCAGGTTGAATCTCATCCACCCAGATTATTACAGACTACCTCAGTGACTACGGCTATGGTGATGAAAGAGTCCACCGCAGAGTCCCCAGCGGGACATAGTCGAGATCAATACATGCAGTGTTGAATTAAGGCTGTAGTAACTGGAATTACTCTACCTTAAAAACACAAAAATCATCTGCAATTTACTTACAGCTTAAAAGAAATCTAATATCTTTGCCGTCCATGAGCCACCTCAGTTAGCACAAGCTGCCGGCTCTCAGCTAAACTCTCTGAACTTCCAGACATCCCACGATCTGTTAGTTAAATTAACAACTCAACAAAATGTATTTTTATTAAAATAAGAATGATTTTGCTCTGTTAGGTCTTTATTTACAGCACCGAAGTCTGCTTAGCCAAGCAATAAGTAGCATTGCTGATGACATGGACGATGATGTGAAGATGTAACTCCAGTCAACTCCTGCAGATCTTCACACAGGAGAGGAAAACTAAGAGTGCTTTTATAAGTTCAATGATCCCTGGTCACTTTTCAGCGGATTAAGTCTTGTTGGGAAGTTTTTATTGTAACTGTAATGAGATGAGCCGGAATTACTGGACAAGCTGGATTTGTTGAGCTGATGTGGCATCTTGGCTTCATGTCTCACAACAAGTCTTGTCTCGTGGTGTGACCTTCTGCAGCCTACAAGGTGATGGTGAAGTCCTCCGCAGCAGAGGGAGACTTCATGACCTACAAAGCCACCGTAGTTGAGATCCTGAAGGTCACAGATAAAGGTGAGACACTCAGTTTCTGTACCAAAACCAGTGACGCTATGCTTGCAGGTGCCTTAGATGTTGCACCCTCATAAATCATATTCCAGTAAAAAACCTCCACCAAAAACAGAAATCCCAAGTCTCTGGGATAAATTAGAGAACTTTTGATCGCCAACATTTCCATTAATGGCAGAACCTAACTGGTATCTAACTTTGAGATCCCAGATGAAGAGAAATCATAAAGCCCGTCCGTTAAATCGTTGTGTTGTTGCTTTCTGCAGAGTTATCAGAGCTGAGTCCAGGTTCGGAGGTGGACCTGCTGAAGAAGGCCACCTGCAGTGATGTGGACCTCCAGAACAACAAGCAATACCTGGTGATGGGATCCAGAGGATCAGAGGTCACGCTCGGCAGGCGCTTCAAGTTAGTTTCTGTTTCTCTTTCACCTGTGGTTCTTCCTCTGGTTGGTTGCCACTCTCACCACCCGTGTTGTTTTCATGTGCTGCAGGTACCGCTTGCCCCTGGACTCAGAGACGCTGGTGGAGCTGTGGCCGACAGACTGCAGCTCTGCGGAGTGTTCTGAGTACATCTCCCAGCTGGACGTCTTTGCTCTGGACCTGCAGCTGCTAGGCTGTCTCTGACCCACCACCACCACCACCCTGCAGCCTCTGCTCTACTGCACCTTGGAATGCAACGCAGGGTTTTCCGTGAAGGGGAAGACGAGGAGTAGGACTTAGATAGACGCTCTGACGTTCAGTTTCAATGTAAATGGCTTTTTCTCTTTTCATAATAATTTACTAATAAAGGTTACATAAATTCAATAAACATGTAAGGTTTTCAACTTTCATATTTTATTGGACCACCTTTAGATCTGATCTCAGCAGGATTCTTCCTGTGAGGAGTTCACATGTGGGGTTTCTCCACTTGCTCGACTTGCAGATGTTCAGTAGTTAGTACCTCCTCCTTTACTTATATCCTCTATGTTATGTAAACATATAATACAAATTTTGGGATAATAGTGGATCTTATAGACAACTGCAACCTTAGACGAACAACTTGGAACTTTTTGCAACTTTTCCTTTTTTATCTAAGGGTCCCATATTACAAAATTTTGATCTCTATTCATGTTGATCGGCACTCCAATAGAGTTATCTTACTTTGATTCCACATCGAAATCCGTCTGGCGCTGTTGGTGTTAGTGGTCACACTGGTACAATGTAGGTCAACCTAAAGCGCTCTGGACATGAGTACGGTTCTCTTGTGTCAGTGTAACAGTAACTGCACTCTGGAGTGGACCACAGATGCCTCGCCACTAGAATGAGGTGGAGCACACCTGGGCAGCACCCTCTGGAGTAAGGAATGATGTTGAGGTTGGCAGTATTCCTCCAGCAACAGTCCCATCAGCAGCTGTGCTGGTGAAAATCTGACACTTTCCAGCATTGTTGCGATACTCCAATAGTCAAATGTAGGGGTTGCCACTAGACTTTGATTTTTAGTAGTCTTTTACAGTCTGGACTGTTTAAATAGATATGACCAGGACCGGGCGTATATGCTTGAATTCTAACTTTCTTACAAAGACTCCGAACTCAACGCTGTACGACCATTATTGGACACAGCCAAAACCATGAATGCAATGCCAACGTTGACACTTACACTGGTGGTCTCTCTAAACTTTTTGATTTCTGGGAACTTGGAGAAGTGATCAACACACAGCAGAAACTCAGATTATCTGACCTGGGAAAGATCAGTTCCCATTCCCAGTACTACCAGGTCTTGCAAATATCGCTGCGGTAGGCTTTTTGGACTTTTTTTGGACAAGCACTATCAGGTCTTGTAGATAATGAGGAGTTTGGTCCTTTAGGACTTTAAACAGAAGTTATAAAAAATTTTGAATTTGATTTCCTTTGTTTTATGGGGAGCCATTGGAGGGAAGGGAACACAGGTAGTGAGGCACCATCTGCGTTTTTTTTTTTTAACAATTGCTTAGTGTGTGTGTGTGTGTGTCTGTGTGTGTGTGTGTGTGTGTGTGTGTGTGTGTGTGTGTGTGTGTGTGTGTGTGTGTGTGTGTGTGTGTGTGTGTGTGTGTGTGTGTGTGTGTGTGTGTGTGTATATTGTAGTGACGGTTGCACACCCCCTTGAGTCTGCGGTCAGAGCTGGTGGCGCAGGGGATCATGGGATGCAGTTTCCTCTGCCGGTTCTGGCCTGAGCTGAGTGGGTGTGTGGGTTTTAATCTATGTGTTTTATTGGCCGATTGTTTTATTTTATTTTCTTCCGTTCAGCGTTGGTTATTTTGTCTGGTGTGTTCATTTTGTTTTGCACCGTAAGTGAGGAGGGGGGTGAGAAGGATGACCCCACCACATGTAGACTGTTCAGTGGTCCCGAAAATAAAAGCAAGATTCCTGCAAAGTGCCTGTCTCTGCCTTGTTTTTAGTAGCGTTGCTACATTGGTGTCAGAAGTGGGATCATGGAACAAGACAGAATGGAAAAAGACTCCGTCCGACTACGCC
>CM026202.1:1370328-1448942 GCA_014839995.1 Xenentodon cancila
GCTTCCACGCATCACACACACACAAATTACACAAATGAACAAGGAAGAAAGCATTTATCCTTTGATCCCAACACCACACACACTACAACACACCACACAGTCACCAAACTGCACCCTTCACTGTCTGGTCTTCCCTCTCCTGCTCTTACTTACTCCTTGTGCTCACACACAACAGCTCATCCAAACAACTGTCACCTCCATATTAGCAATTCCAGAGAATTCCAAGTGAACTTACAGGGCCACCACAGAACCTTTTTTATAAAGGCTTTTAAGAGACTTCAGGAACTTAAACTTTCTGGGTTATTAAACAGGAATTCTCTATAATACTTAGTATAGTATAGTAGTATACTGCATATGCTACAATAAATACTACATATACTACAATAAATGCTACATATGCTACAATAAATACTACATATACTACACTTAATACTACATATACTACACTATATACCACATATACTACAATAAATACTACATATACTACACTAAATACTACATATACTACACTAAATACTACATATACTACACTATATACTACATATACTACAATAAATACTACATATACTACAAAGAATATTACATATTCTACACTATATACTACATATACTACAATAAATACATATATATATATATATATATATATATATATATATATACATATATATATATATATATATATATACATATATATATATATATATATATATACAGCGTGTAAACGTTCAAATCGGAGGCAGAAAAAAGTCAGTCTCTCTAACAAGACTTGACTCCTCCCCTGCAGGGTCCGCCCAGCTTTTCTTCAATCCCGTTGGCCACAAACAGATCGTCACTAAGCAGTGGATTCTGATTGGCTGAGATGAAGATTTCCTGTGTTTGTTCAAAGACCAGCAGAGCGGAGAGAGGAAGAGAAGTTTGTAACGGAGAGAAGATGAGGGTGGAGTGGTGATGTCGGACAGAAGATGAGGGTGGAGCGGTGATGTCGGACAGAAGATGAGGGTGGAGCGGTGATGTCGGACAGAAGATGAGGGTGGAGTGGTGAGAGGAGAAACAGAAGGAGGAGGAAGATGTTTACTGTGAACGGAAGGAAATGAAGAGCAGCCAGCTGCTCTCTAAGAAAGTGAAGTGCTGTGAGTACAATGACAACTAATTAGAAACAAAATGATAATAAGAAAAAATTAACAACAATATTCGGTGAGTGTCCGTGTTTGCTGTCCGATCATTGCAGCCGGCTGGACAGAGAACCTGTAAATACACAGTTGGGACGCTCGTAACATGCGAATAATACCAGGATACACGGATTTACAGAGGCCACACCCGTATTATCGTATCATATCCATAACACAACACAGAAAACGTGTCAAATATTTAAACCGAATTAATGTACCACTTCTAGAAAGAAAACCTACGACCAGGGAGCTCCGTTTGAATCTGACGTCATCGGCTCGTCTTCAGGGGAATTAGCTCAGATGGTAGAGCGCTCGCTTAGCATGCGAGAGGTAGCGGGATCGATGCCCGCATTCTCCACTTTTGACCCGCTCTGCTCCAGCTGTGAGTGACAGTGACGGCAAAGCAAGTTTATTTCTGCCGCACGTTTCATGTACAAGACAAGTCAAACTGCTTTAAATAGAAAAAAGAGTAGTAAAAGAGTAAAGGCGTTTTAAAGCAGAACTTCAGGCCAGATAGATGTAAGTAAAAAGAAATAAAGTGTTGACTTTTGAACATAAATTTATAAATGTATTCTCAAGGCAAAGTCATGAAAAAGCCTGTACCTGCTGCAGGGTTGGAGGGTTGGAAGGTTGGAAGGTTGGAGGGGGCTGGAGGGTTGGAGGGGGCTGGAGGGTTGAAAGGGGCTGGGGGGTTGGAGGGTTGGAAGGTTGGAAGGTTGGAGGGGGCTGGGGGGTTGGAAGGGGCTGGAGGGTTGGAGGGGGCTGGGGGGTTGGAGGGTTGGAAGGGCGTTGGAAGGAGCTGGAGGGGGTTGGAGGGTTGCTGGAGAGGGATTGCAGGGGGGTTGGGGGTTCTGGGTATCAATTCTTCAGGGGAATTAGCTCAGATGGTAGAGCGCTCGCTTAGCATGCGAGAGGTAGCGGGATCGATGCCCGCATTCTCCACTTTTGACCCGCTCTGCTCCAGCTGTGAGTGAAGTCTGCAGGATCCTGCAGCTGCACATCTCTGATACGCGAGACAGTCTCCATGAGCTCCATTTGCACTTTAGTTAAAGATCTTTTTTAATTTAATTCTCAGGAAATTTCTGATGTCAGATCAAACCAAATCATCCTCACCGATGCAGGAACCAAAGAAGAACCTATCTCACATCTAAAGCACGTTCGGTCTTCTACAAGAGTTGTGTCACTTCAGATAAATATATTTGTTTGAGCGTACACATGTCACATGGTAATTGTGTTCTTTTTTTTATGGACAAACATCAAACAAAACCAGCGGTGGTGTAATCGAAGACAAAATATGTAGGCGTAATTCCACCCAGGGTTATTTTTAAAGATTATAGAGCATTGGCCCAGATTTATTTAATATACTTCATGGTCGAGTTTCAACAATAGAATCAAAGGCTCCCAGAACCAGGACCAAGTTAATGTTCAGAATGCAGACACCCCCTATTTCCTTTTGATAGAGTTTGTGGGTAGGTGGTGACCGGGTTCTTGAACCATCCCTTCAGCTATGCTGCTTTAGGCCTAGACTGCTAGGGGAACTCCCATGATGCACTCTTTCGTCCTTCTGGTCTCATTTCTCTGTCTGTCTGTCTGTCTGCCTGCCTGTCTGCCTGCCTGCCTGCCTTCCTGTCTGCCTGCCTGTCTGCCTGCCTGTCTGCCTGCCTGCCTTCCTGTCTGCCTGCCTGCCTGCCTGCCTGTCTGCCTGCCGACCGTTTTAGGTTTCATTGATTTAAGGTGAATTAGGAAAATATTGGCCTGAACTGGGTTTTGTTTGATCTACATTGAACTTGTTTTTGTGTAAAGTGCTTCAAGATGACTCTTGTTTTGAATTGCTGCTATTAAAATAAAGTGAAGTGAATAGAAAAGTCGTTGATAATCAGTTGTCAATCAAGAGGAACGCAGCGTTCTGACTGGGATGTTTTCCCCTCAGGCTCATGTGACTGCACAGCGATCCAGCTGCAGGCAGCTGCTGAGCATGATGAACACGAAGCAAAGCGAGCTGGAGGGACGGCTTGATGACCTGCTGTCACGCATCGCCATGGAGACGCAGGAGATCAAAGAGCTGGAGCAGCAGCTGACTGATGGTGAGGAGAAACCTGACCAATCACAGAGCAGCTCTCTGATTGGCTGTTGGACTGAACAGCTTTAGCTGTCCTCTTCCTCCTCCAGGTCAGATCCTGGCGAATGAGGCTCTTCAGCGGGATCTGCAGGGAGTGATCTGTGGACTTCAGGAGTATCTCACGGGACTGAGGCAGCAGGTACCAACATCCAGATCAGAACAACCAGAAAAGACAGAACTCCAACACTCCAGTTATCTTTGTGTCAGTAGTCTACCAGGCTGGGATCTCCTGTAGTGGCCTGTAAGATCACTCGTAGCGGTCTGTAGGATCACTCGTAGCGGTCTGTAGAATCACTCGTAGCGGTCTGTAGGATCACTCGTAGCGGTCTGTAGGATCACTCGTAGCGGTCTGTAGGATCACTCGTAGCGGTCTGTAGGATCACTCGTAGCGGTCTGTAGGATCACTCGTAGCGGTCTGTAGGATCACTCGTAGCGGTCTGTAGGATCACTCGTAGCGGTCTGTAGGATCACTCTTTCATCAGTAGTGTAACATCATGTGATCTGAATTTAAACCAACAGTTTGTTGTTAAATTGTACTACACAGATAATTTTGCTTTGCCTTTAAAATACACCTTTCCCCATAGTTTTGTGTGTGTGTGTGTGTGTGTGTGTGTGTGTGTGTGTGTGTGTGTGTGTGTGTGTGTGTGTGTGTGTGTGTGTGTGTGTGTGTGTGTGTGTTCCAGGCTTGTCGCTCTCAGCAGCAGGTTGAGCATCTGCAGGCTGAAAACCAGACTCTGCAGCTTCACCTGGAGGACGCTCAGGAGCACTGCAGGCATCTGGAGGCCATGCACAAACGTGTTAGTTTCTGATCAAACGTTCTGTTCCCACCGGACTGCATGGACCTCTGGACCTGCAGGAACTCAGAAGTTGCATCCCTGCGTCTATCTTTCATGCAGTGTTTCAAGTCTGTGTTTCATTGTAATTTACAAACATTGATCCCGGAAGTAACTGATCAGCCAATCAACAATTAGGTTTCAAGTCACAGTTTAACAAGTGACAATATCTGAACATGTGTTTAAAGTTGTCATAGTAACAGTAAACGTAACAGTAAAGGTAACCGGAGCTTTCGTTAAAGCCTGGTTTTACTTTTCACATCACGGACATGGAGCATTTGCACTCGACTGATGTCCTAGACGTCCTCTATAATTATTAAACAGGGCCCAGAAATCCTCCAAATAATTCTAGACCAGTGTGAATATGTCAAATATTACAAACACAGTTCTGTAGTCATGTACCTGTACGTCAACAAGTCTAGCTGAGCTGCTCCAGAGTTTACTGGCGTCTGTCTGCAGAACATGGAGGTCCAGAAGGGGGAGCTGTCCCTGCTGCAGACGGAGGCTCAGGTTTTGAGACAACAACAGATGGAGAGCAGCGGACGGGAGGCAGTGCTGGAGGCGGAGCTTCTGCAGCTGAGGGAGGAGCTAACCCGGCAGGTGACACTGGGACAGGTGAAGTTGTTTTTTAACTTGGACCCCCTGAAAATCCTTTGGATCAAAGGTGCTGCCACTAACAGAGGTTTAGAGTAGAACCAGGTTTTAATATTTCTAGGTGGTATGAAGGTCAAATGAGCAATTTTTACCATCACAAACCTTCATTTCTGTTGTAAGTTGGAGATTTTAACATGAAGTTCAATGAAGATGAACTCACTGGTGGATCCAGACCCTAGTGGTCAGTAGAATAACTGCAGGTCCGGATCCAGACCCTAGTGGTCGGTAGAATAACTGCAGGTCCGGATCCAGACCCTAGTGGTCGGTAGAATAACTGCTGGTCTGGATCCAGACCCTAGTGGTCAGTAGAATAACTGCAGGTCTGGATCCAGACCCTGGTGGTCGGTAGAAGAACTGCAGGTCTGGATCCAGATCCTAATGGACTGTAGAGAAACTTCAGGTTTGGATCCAGATCCTACTGGTCGGTAGAGGAACTGCAGGTGTGAATCCAGATTCTAGTGGTGGGAAGAGGAACTGCAGGTCTGAATCCAGATCCTAATGGTCAGTAGAGAAACTGCAGGTCTGGGTCCAGACCCTAGTGGTCAGTAGAAGAACTGCAGGTCTGGATCCAGATCATAGTGGTCGGTAGAGGAACTGCAGGTCTGAATCCAGATCCTAATGGTCAGTAGAGAAACTGCAGGTCTGGGTCCAGACCCTAGTGGTCAGTAGAAGAACTGCAGGTCTGGATCCAGATCATAGTGGTCGGTAGAGGAACTGCAAGTCTGGATCCAGATCTTAATGGTCGGTAGAGGAACTGCAGGTCTGGATCCAGATCTTAATGGTCAGTAGAGGAACTGCAGGTCTGGATCCAGATCTTAATGGTCGGTAGAGGAACTGCAGGTCTGGATCCAGATTATAGTGGTCAGTAGAGGAACTGCAGGCCTGGATCCAGATCTTAATGGTCGGTAGAGGAACTGCAGGTCTGGATCCAGATCCTAATGGTCAGTAGAGGAACTGCAGGCCTGGATCCAGAACTTAATGGTCGGTAGAGGAACTGCAGGTCTGGATCCAGATCTTAATGGTCGGTAGAGGAACTGCATGTCTGAATCCAGATCCTAATGGTCAGTAGAGAAACTGCAGGTCTGGGTCCAGACCTGCAGTTCATCCACCGACCACTAGGGTCTAGATCCAGACCTTCAGTTCCTCTACCGACCACTAGAGTCTGGATCCAGACCTGCAGGAACTCTACCTACCACTAAGACTTGGATCCAGACCTGCAGTTCATCCACCGACCACTAGAATCTGGATCCAGACCTGCAGTTTCTCTACTGACCATTAGGATCTGGATTCAGACATGCAGTTCCTCTACCGACCATTAAGATCTGGATCCAGGCGTGCAGTTCTTCTACTGACCACTAGGGTCTGGATCCAGATCATAGTGGTCGGTAGAGGAACTGCAAGTCTGGATCCAGATCTTAATGGTCGGTAGAGGAACTGCAGGTCTTTTCTGCTTAATTTGCTGGCTTCAATTCTGACGCTGGACTGGTGCTGCTTGGTGGATCAGTGGGTTTACTGATGATGGCTTTGACTGAGTACACCGAGGTCCACTGGGTCTCCCGTCCTCTCAGCCACTTAAATGGAGTCTCCGTGGTTTGAGGTTCAGGTTTACTCTTCAAAGCGTAGAGGGTAAACCAGAGATCTGTCCATCTGTCCATGTTTCTGTCTTCAGGAGGAGAACTCATCCCTCCTGCTGGAAGTTCAGACACTGCAGACCCGGCTGGACCAGACCAGGACCCAGATGGGGCAGTTTACATCTGTCCTGTCAGAACCTGAGGAGGAGCAGAGGAGCCCCAAGGAGGGTGACCAGGACAGGTACTGGTACCAGAACAGCTTTCTTTCTGGTTTTGTGTAGTTCTCCATCACTTTAGGATAGTCCAGTGTTTTGTTCTTAGACCAAGCTTTGAGGCACTGGGCTGCACGTGTGTCTCCAGAACCTTTTCATGGTCTTGAGATTTCATTGGACCTGCACAGATTCAAGACACCCAGCAAAGCAGCTGCAGACAGAACCGAGCCTCAGTCTCATGTGTCCAAAGGACGTTCTCTCAGAAGCTTTGTGGTTCGTCAACATGCATTTAGAAGAAATTCTCCTCTTCTGTCGTCTGCTTTGTGTGGTGATGGGTGGTCTGATCTGATGCTGATGGACCTTCATGTCCTCAGCTTGTCCTCAGTTGTTGTCTTGTGTCCATGTCCGGGGAGGTTGACTACAGTCCTGTGAGCAGAGGGAGAACTTTGATCCTTTAAACAGTCAGACTGACAGAGGACTGAAGACACCTGAGATGTTAAACGTTAGTCTTAACTTAGTCAGTTTAAGATGTAACTACTCGATCTTGAACTCTTGAGCTTGTCCTCTGTCCTCCTGTAGTTCTGCTGGTACCGAGAGGACATCCAGGAGTATGGAACAGCTGTACTGGATTCAGCAGACCAGTACCAGCAAACAGCAGCTCCAACAGGCCCACAGCTACAACCAGGACCACACAGGTGGACTACAAGCCCAGCTGACACAGGACCGGGACTTCGCTGAGCTAGGGGACCAGATGACCCATGAGGCAGAGCAGGACTCAGACCGGAGGCTGGAGGAGGAGCTGCAGAGACTCAGAGAGCAGCTGCACAGATCTCAGCGGAGAAGCAGGCGCGTTCAGCAGAACCTGGTCAGTATCAGACGTTGCTTTTACTCCACGATGAGCAACGCAGAAGGCAGCTGTTGTTTTTATACCACATTTCAGCCCCAACGCAATTCAAGGGAAGTGGGACGATAAAGAAACCGACTCACGCGATCCTCTCGTCTGCAGCGTCTGAATCTCTCTGGTTGCTCAACGATTGTGGTTCAACGAAGACGTCTTGAACCTACACAGCTTTGTTATGGTTTTAGACGACCATCTCAGTTTTTGCTGGTTGACAGTAAAACTAAAAACTGCAGTCACGTACAAAACCGAGTTTACGCTCGAGTAATCCAAGTACTCCCATCATCCAGCAGATTGTAGGTCCACCTTCAGCAGCAGGAACCCTCAGTAGATGTTTCCTTCAGCAGCAGAAACTCTCAGTAGATGTTTCCTTCAGCAGCAGGAACTCTCAGTAGATGTTTTCTTCAGCAGCATGGATTATGGCACATGTGTAAAAATATACGTACAATGTCTGTTCAAAAAGTAAATGAATGAGCAAATAGTTAGGAGCCTCCAACTGGATCTTCACTGCATGGATGATGATGTTGCAGCTGAGAAGAAGTTATTTGACCTTCACTGAGTAGCTTCCACGTCGGAGGACACATCCTGGGGCCAGGGGAAAGTTGTAAATCTGCTTCAGAAAGGTCAAATTGTTGACATGAAGACCAGCATGGGGTTGAGAACTGTCCAGCATAATATTAAAAGCTGGAAGGATAGTGGGAACCATCATTTTCAGGGAAACAACGTGGTTGGCTTTAGTTTGCTGGGGTGCATAGAGATTGGACTCTGGATCAGTGGAGGAAGCTCATGTGCTGTGATGAGTTCCAGAGTGATGAACGCATCATGGTAAGAAAGGTTATGCTCCCATCACACCAAGGGCCTACTGTTACTCTTGGGCATATTCAAGATGACTATGTCAGGATTCATCAACGTCAAATTGTGAGACGTTGACACTTATGCTTCTAACACTAAAACACAAGTTTTGAAACCCTCCATCGTCCTCCATCAGTACTCTTGTTCAGGACATCTGATGAGAGCAACGGTGAGGTCATCACCACTACGATGGGATTTGAACCCACACGTGAAGAGCTGAACTCACTGACGCTGATGACGTAACCTGAACTGAGACGTCCCACACAGCTGCAGACTCGACATCTTCAGTTCTGAGGGATAAACTGATCTGCTGCATCCACAGAACATCCAACTGAACATAACAGAACACAGCAGCACGCAGGGATTAGAAATGTAGGAAAATGTGGATTGGTGGTTGTTACGATTATATCTTTTTGAGGATTAGATCACCAATGACACCAATTGTCCACTTCAAATACTTAAACGTTGGTTCCTTCTTTATTTTACAAATGGGACTGGGAAGATTTGGGACTACCTAACTGGTCTTCAGCAGGAGGGTCCCTGCTTATTATCCAGGTCCTGTTCAAGGGTTTTTCCCTAAGAAATTAGATTTTTTTCTGTTTGACCGGGAACGCTTGTAACAGACGAGGTGGCCGAGAGGTTAAGGCGATGGACTGCTAATCCATTGTGCTCTGCACGCGTGGGTTGGAATCCCATCCTCGTCGTATTTATCTCATCTTTATGAAGGGTGTTTACAAATCAATCTGGGACAAATGGGAAGTCTGTCAACGTTTGGGACGAAAGGACAAAGTAACCAGACTTTGTTACGTGTTCATCTGGTTTCCTGAAATAAATCACGGATGTTGTGGTTCTGTCAAGTAACTGCTGGTGTTTTCAGTACTGGGACAATCAGGACCACTGACCAGGAAGTATATTTATTATCAATCCACGCTGTCCCTTTTTCATACTTTGTCTTATGTTGAGTAATTTAAAAAGGTGAACAAGAGTCCACTTGTGACACCTCAACACTGGTCATTAGGTGTTGGAAGTGGACACTGCCTTTTTCTACCGTTGTACTCTGTCCATTTCATCTTTCACACAACGTCAGGGTCGTCAGAATGGACCAAGTTGTCCACCGGAGATACGTTAACATTGGTTTGGGTGTTTGAAGTGGACAAAGTTCAAGACCTTTTCATTTTGCATCACATGATAATGATGATGATGACGATGATGATGATGATGATGACACTGGTGATGACGACGATGATGGTGACAATGACGATGATGATGATGATGATGATGATGATGATGATGATGATGATGATGGATACTTTATTGAATCAGAGTGAAATTCAAGACTTAGCATAAACTAAACCAGACAAACAAAACAGCTGATTGCAGTACCTGAGGTCAGGTGAGGGTGTTGTCGCTGTCTTCCAGCCTTACTTGTTACAACATCTGGACATTTTTGGATCAGCTGGGGTTGGACGGTTCCTGTCAACATGGCGCCAGGTAGTAAGACAAATAAAAGTTGTTTTAAAAGGACACTAATCTTAGGAAATGTGCTGCAGTTATTAAAAGTGTGAGTAATTAAACCATTACTTTAAAAACCTTCTCTTGACCCGGATATTCTAGCAAATCCTAAACCAATTCAAATTCTATTAATTCTATTACTTCTATTAATCCAAATGTCTGGAAAGTGCTTGTGCTGTTCAGGGCCTGGTGGTGACTTTCAACCACCTCAACTGGTGTGTTTATATTCAGATAATGGATTAGTGTCCATACTGGTTCTGCTGGACCTCAGATAATGGATTAGTGTCCATACTGGTTCTGCTGGACCTCAGATAATGGATTAGTGTCCATACTGGTTCTGCTGGACCTCAGATAATGGATTAGTGTCCATACTGGTTCTGCTGGACCTCAGATAATGGATTAGTGTCCATACTGGTTCTGCTGGACCTCAGATAATGGATTAGTGTCCATACTGGTTCTGCTGGACCTCAGATAGTGGATTAGTGACCATACTGGTTCTGGATGGTTGCCTCTTAGTGTCTGGAGTTGTTGGAGCCGACGAGGTGGCCGAGAGGTTAAGGCGATGGACTGCTAATCCATTGTGCTCTGCACGCGTGGGTTCGAATCCCATCCTCGTCGTGGTTTTTGTTCACCTTTATGATTTGTAAGTGTTGTGACATTGACGAAGGTACTTAGAACACTGCCAGAGCGAAAGTGTGTAGTTATCAAAACGGAAGGTGGTCCAATAAAATGTTTGTGTGTTTGTGACTGTTGTCTGAGTGTGTAGTTGTCTGATACCAAGGCCTACCACTTTCAGAAGATCGTGCTGCTGCTGTCACAGAATAGCATGTCAGGTTGAAAGAGGAGTTGCTGTGTGCAGACTTGAGTGTAACTGAAGGAGCAAATCTCTGTAGTTCTGACTGATCAGATGTTTTTGTGCTGCAGGAGGAGGAGTTACATCAGAGTCGTTTTCAGCTCCAGGCGGTCCAGCAGGAGAGAGACGCTCTTGTGCAGCAGGTGAGAGATCAGCTGCTCCTCTTACACAAGTCCCACATCTTCAGTTCACGTCTGCATCCCAGACAGAGTCGAGTGTGTGCTCCTGATGAGTTTTACCTGTCCGCTTGTGCAGCTACGTTCACTGACCGACCATCATCAGAGGAGTCTGGACCGACTGAACAGGAAACTACAGCACCTCGACAGGTTCATGTGTGACGCTGACCAGCTGACAGCCGAGCAGCTGAGCTCCACCACTGAGCAGCTGAGAGCTCTGAACCACATGGTGGAGCAGCTGAATGCACAGGTGCACAAACACACGCTGGTGCACAAACACACGCTGGTGCACAAACACACACTGGTGCACAAACACACACTGGTGCACAAACACACGCTGGTGCACAAACACACGCTGGTGCACAAACACACACTGGTGCACAAACACACACTGGTGCACAAACGCACGCTGGTGCACAAACACACACTGGTGCACAAACGCACACTGGTGCACAAACGCACGCTGGTGCACAAACACACACTGGTGCACAAACACACGCTGATGCACAAACACACGCTGGTGCACAAACACACACTGATGCACAAACACACGCTGATGCACAAACACACGCTGATGCACAAACACACACTGGTGCACAAACACACGCTGATGCACAAACACACACTGGTGCACAAACGCACACTGGTGCACAAACGCACGCTGGTGCACAAACGCACACTGGTGCACAAACGCACGCTGGTGCACAAACGCACGCTGATGCACAAACACACACTGGTGCACAAACACACACGCTGGTGCACAAACGCACACGCTGGTGCACAAACACACGCTGGTGCACAAACGCACACGCTGGTGCACAAACATGCACGCTGGTGCACAAACACACGCGGGTGCACAAGCACACACGCTGGTGCACAAACACACGCTGGTGCACAAACACACACTGGTGCACAAACACACGCTGATCCACAAACACACACGCTGGTGCACAAACACACGCTGGTGCACAAACGCACACGCTGATGCACAAACGCACACGCTGGTGCACAAACACACGCTGGTGCACAAGAACACACTGGTGCACAAACACACACGCTGGTGCACAAACGCACACGCTGGTGCACAAACACACGCTGGTGCACAAACGCACACGCTGGTGCACAAACACACACTGGTGCACAAACACACACTGGTGCACAAACACACACTGGTGCACAAACACACACTGGTGCACAAACACACACGCTGGTGCACAAACGCACACGCTGGTGCACATACACACGCTGGTGCACAAACACACACTGGTGCACAAACACACACGCTGGTGCACAAACGCACACGCTGGTGCACAAACACACGCTGGTGCACAAGAACACGCTGGTTATAAACTACTGTAAATATACAGTTTGAGTCGATAGCAAACAGTTGCATATTGACAAACGCATTTCATGTATATTCACTGAATGGACTCATTGAACATTCACGGTTCTGGAAGAAGAAGTGAGTGAAATCTTTGACTAAATACTTCAAACAACTAATTCAATGTCAAACTAGGACTATGAATGGACCAACATCAGAACATCATCCCAGCAGGGAAACCTGGTGGAGGGAGCATCCTGGACCACTCTCCTCCAGGATGATGTCAGGTGTCTGTCCACCAGCAGCAGGACAGTGCCCTAAACGTGGAAGTAAAGCCACCACAGGCTGACTGGGAGTGAGGCCATGGCCGGAGAAAGGGACAGTGGTGGTTCGGACCTGCTGGGGTTGATGTGGGACTCAAAACTCTATCACTGACTGTGATAGTCCTGCCTGATTATGGGGCACAAAGAGATTCATGTGTCAAATATGACAGACTCAGCAATATATACTGTTTTATTTAACGAAAAGAAAAGAAAAAAATGAATTGGAGAATAAATTGAAATATGTTCATAATCATCCACAAATACCTGTGTACCTGTACCTGTGTATGTCTCAGGCTCCCAGTCTGGCCTCTCCTGGGACGCAGGACTCTGGTTTGGGGTTGCAGTACCTCAGCTCTCTTGACAGGGGGCGACAGCAGGGCAGACCTCCGTCTGAAGGAGGGTACTGGGTCTACGTCCCCCCGCCACACATAGGTATACACCCACACACACACACACACACACACACACACACACACACAGGTGGGGTTTGACCATCAGACTAATGAGCGTCTCCAGCAGACTGGAAGGACAGCAGCTCTGATGAAGGAACCTCTCGTCCTCCTGAACCAGCCGCAGGTGTCTCTGCTAGGACTTCCCCGATGGACCCCACCAGGCTGCTCAGTGCTTGTCCAGCAGGAGGTGCTGCTCCGCACTGCAACGTCCCAGAACCCAGAGACCCGGTCAGCTTCACACACACACATGTTCTCAGCAGTGCCGTCTTCATATCACAGTGATGGTGATGCGTCAGAGTGGAAATGTGTACTAATAATAATGCTAATAATACATTTACTGTATTAGGCAGCTTTCAAGATAGTCAAGGTCAACAGGAAAACCAAATTTAAATAAATAATAGCAAACACATTTTCAACAGGCCTGTTAAGGAAAGCAGGCTATGCCTGTCTGAATAAATGAGGTTTGAGGTGAGATTTATAGACGGATCGAGGGTCTGAGTTTGTGATGTGTTGTGGGAGGGGGCTCCATGGACAAGGAGCTGAGCGATGTCAAACAAATGTCGGGAAGACCTGACATTTGTTGAGGATGGGTTTGTTGAGGTGGAGGATATTGGTGAGGTAGCCAATGACCTTGATGGTGAGAAGCGGGATCTTATATGTGATACGGAATTTGATACGGAGCCAGTGTAGCTGCTGCAAGGCAGGTGTTATATGACAGTTGGAGGAGGTTCTGATGTAGTGATCAAGATGGGACGTGACCAGGCTGTGAGCCAGAGCAGCAGTACTTTTAGGAAAAGGGAGGAACATGGACAGGAAATGCTGCGCGGGTGAAAATATGTTGAATGGCACATTATTGATATGCAGCTTCCTCATAATTGAGAATGACACCCAGACTCTTTACTCTGGGAGAGAAGTAAACTAATGAATTGTCAATGGAAACAGAGAAATTACTGTTTTTTAAAGGGTGGATTGGTGCCAGTGAGTAGAAATTCAGTGAAAGCGGAAGCAGGTAAAGTATAAATAAACGTGGTCGCAGGGCAGAACCTTGGGGGACACCAGAGGATAGGGGGGATGGGGAACTGAGCGTGACAAGATAGAGAGGAGCTGAGCCAGTCCAGGGGAGGTGTGACACCTGCTTCACACGCCTAATGTGCTTTCTGGAACACCAGTGGAGGCTCGTCTGTTAATTTGAGAAACGTGATACATTTTACAACCAAGATTTCTCCTCTTCAAAGTATGAGCAAACGTCACAATCGGTGTGTCAGCAAAATCCAGTGTTCACGCTGTCTTGTGGTCGGAGTAGCAGCTAATACATTCTGTACTTCATTGACACATCAACCGTAAACATTATCAGGTTTGTCAGTGTAACATGTGAACATTGTAATTTGAAACTTTTCTAAGCTGTACTACTGGGAGACGCTGGCTTTGGCATGGTACAGTGTGTGCAGTATTTGGTTCCCAAAAGTGCTGGTGTGTTTGTACAGGAACTTCTGCACTCGTGCTGGATCACAGCTGGTCCTCGTTTCAGCTCTGGCAGCGCTCACTTCAAATGTTGTTTCAGTAGCGACTGTAAGGGTCACGTTTGGCTCCCAAACAGCCAAATGAAGGGAAGGCAGGGATCTGTCTGACGCGCCTCGTGGTGCACAAAAATCTTTGCTTCAGTTCTTGTTTTTAAGGATATTTATTACTGTTAGGGTCCTTGAAATCTTCTCAAGGATCGGAATGAACCATGCAGAGTCTTGATCAAACCTTTGCAAAGGGGGGAAGGCCGACACCAAGGTGTATCACCCACGTGTATCCGCGGTGATTCCCGGCCATTCCCGTCTTGCCCCGTTGCTGCGGTTTCTTTTATTCACAGAGGAACAAAGCAGCCACATGACATGTTGTATGCAAATGTAATCAGGTGGAGAAACAGACACACTATAGGCCCATTTGAAAAAAAAAAATTGACAATTTGGCCCCGACATCCTGTGCGTCGTAATCCTGAGGGGTCCTTTCACTTACACATGGCACCACAGACAGCAGAGAATTACGACTGAAGGCAATCGTGTAATAATACATTCATAATATGTTCTTAACTCTGACAATTACTCTTTTCGTGAAATACATGTCCTCCGTAATTGTGCTGCGTGGGCGATGGTGGGCGTGTCCCAGCCAGTTTCCAGGTCTGCTGGTTTTTAGGTTACGGGGGCGGTTAGATGAAGTCACTTCCTACCATCATGGCGCCATGCAGTGAGAAGAAGAAGATGCTTTAACAGAACTTTTAAGAAAACCCTTGTGTGACATCACAGGTGGTTTGTCCCGTTCTTCTTATACAGTTGATAGTTTCTATCAATCAACTGATGGGTAACTGATGCATCTGTGTGTCTTAGAGGAGCCGTGACACCTGCTCCACATGTCAAATCATGTGACATGTCATGTGTGTCTGCAGGGAGGCAGGTGTGAGTGTGAGTGTGTGCACCACGAAGCAGAAAGAGTTCAGGAAGAGAAGATGAAGCTCCGACTGAAGACCAAGAAGCTGCACCACTCGCTCAGACGACACAGGTAACACACACGTCTAACACACTCACACACAGGTGAGAGTGGCTGTGTGCTCAGGTGCTGGACTTCTGCATTTGTCACAGCAGCAGCCAGTGAGTCAGCATTCAAAGTGAGGACCTTCCCCTCCTTTTTAAGAGCATACTGAGTTAATAACATCGTCCATCTCTCCATCCATCCGTCCATCCATCCACTCACCCATCCATCCGTCCATCCATCCATCCATCCATCCATCTATTCATCCATCCATCCATTCATCCATCTGTCCATCCATCCGTCCGTCCATCCATCTATCCGTTCATCCGTCCATCCATCTATTCATCCATCCATCCGTTCATCCATCTAACCATCCATCCATCTATTCATCCATCCGTCCATCCATCCATCTGTCCATCCATCCATCCGCTGTCCGTCCATCCATCCACTCACCCATCCGTCCATTCATCCATCCATCTGTCCATCCATCCGTCCGTCCATCCATCCATCCGTTCATCCGTCCATCCATCTATCCATCCATCTATTCATCCATCCATCCGTTCATCCATCTAACCATCCATCCATCTATTCATCCATCCATCCGTTCATCCATCTGTCCATCCATCCATCGGCCGTCCGTCCATCCATCCACTCACCCATCCATCCATCCATCCATTCTTACATCCATCTGTCCATCCATCCATCCATCCATTCATCCATCCATCCATCCGTGCATCCATCCATCCATCCATCTATTCATCCATCCATCCGTTCATCCATCTAACCATCCATCCATCTGTCCGTCCATCCATCCATCTATTCATCCATCCATCCGTTCATCCATCTAACCATCCGTCCATCTGTCCGTCCATCCATCCATCTATTCATCCATCCATCCGTTCATCCATCTGTCCGTCCATCCATCCATCCATCTATCCATCCAGCCGTTCATCCGTCCATCCATCTGTCCATCCATCTATTCATCCATCCATCCGTTCATCCATCTAACCATCCATCTGTCTGTCCGTCCGTCCATCCATCTATCCATCCATCCGTCCATCCATCCATCCATCCATCCATCCATGGATTCATCCATCCATCCATCCGTTCTTCCATCCATCCGTTCATCCATCCATCCACTCATCCATCCATCCATCTATTCATCCATCCATCCGTTCATCCATCTGTCCATCCGTCCGTCCATCCATCCATCCGTTCATCCGTCCATCCATCTATCCATCCATCTATTCATCCATCCATCCGTTCATCCATCTGTCCATCCATCCATCGGCCAGCCGTCCATCCATCCACTCACCCATCCGTCCATCCATCCATCCATCCATCCATCCATCCATCCATCCATCCATCCATCCATCCATCTATCCATCCATCCATCCATCCATCTATCCATCCATCCATGCTCTACACGAGGACCCTGTTCTCAGGCCTGGAGTTGTGAAGGCTCTTCTCAGCTGCTTCACACTTGGCTTTGAACCCCACTGCGGGTCTCTGGAAAGCCAACAGGACCACATCATCTGCAAAAAGCAGAGATTCAGTATTAAGCTGTCCAAGGTGGAAACCGTCCATCTCCTGGCTTTGCATATAAGTTCAGTCCATACAGATTATGAACAGAACTTGTGTAACAGGAGAGCCCAGGAGGAGTCCAAGTCAGTGGCGGGACTAGACTTTTATACAAGGATTGGGGGCCGTCGAGGCTTCATCAGGGGGTCCATATACTATTAAAGGAAGATATTCTGTTTCTCTAACCTGGTATCTAAGTACCTTGACCATGGTACCTCTTATAACTCAGATGCATGTCTCTCCTTCATTTCTCATAAACCAGCAGCAAAAGCAGAAGTGGGAGGAAGTCACAACGTACCAGTTCCCAACTTTTGTATTTGCACCCTCACCTATCAGTCCTACTTAATAATAATAATAATAATAATAATAATAATATAATGTTATACCACATAACAGTACACAGTATCATCTAATATAGTATAATATATCATATACCACTACATAACATCATTCAGGCTGAAATAATGTCATAAAACATGATATTACGTCATACAATGAACCTGCCCACTAGCTGCCAGCCAGTCATGCAGCCGGTCAGCGTGAAGCAGCTTGGCGATAATTTACGCCTTTACAATATGATGACTAGGGCAGTCTGACGTTTATTTTGAGCTCTGATACAACATTCTTATGAACCCAACGGATTTCAAGGCTTTAATTACTCTTACTAATGCTGCAAAGCTTCAGACTAACGCTGTGTTGGGCTGCTGCAGATGAAGGCTCTTCTCTTCTACACGCAGTCAAACTGTCGTTAGTTAGGAACCGTGTTAAAATTCACTAAGTCAGAGTCAAGTTTATTGTCAATTCTACCACATGTGAGACACATACAGAGAATCGAAATTGCGTTACTCTTAAACCCTCGGTGCTGCACAATAAATACATTTTAAACACAAAGTGCAAATTAAAGAAACAAGGTATGCCATTACGTCGGGTTTAAGTGTACAGCAGTTTTAAAGGTGTGTGACGGTCCTGCAGGTGTTCAGCTTATCGGTCTGATTAAAGTGACCTGGTGCAAAGAAGGCGGTCCAGTTCTGCCACAAGTTCCTGGTGCAGATACTGAGGTCAGGGTGAGGGAGGGGGGAGCAGGGAGAGTGTTCAGAATCTTTCACCATGGACGTGGTCACGTGAGGTGACCTGTCACTCACCTGTCACTCAGCGGTCACTCACCTGTCACTCACCTGTCACTCACCGGTCACTCACCTGTCACTCACCGGTCACTCACCTGTCACTCACCTGTCACTCACCGGTCACTCACCGGTCACTCACCGGTCACTCACCTGTCACTCACCTGTCACTCAGCGGTCACTCACCTGTCACTCACCTGTCACTCACCGGTCACTCACCTGTCACTCACCTGTCACTCACCGGTCACTCACCTGTCACTCACCGGTCACTCACCGGTCACTCACCTGTCACTCACCTGTCACTCACCGGTCACTCACCTGTCACTCACCGGTCACTCACCGGTCACTCACCTGTCACTCACCTGTCACTCACCTGTCACTCACCTGTCACTCACCGGTCACTCACCTGTCACTCACCTGTCACTCACCGGTCACTCACCTGTCACTCACCGGTCACTCACCGGTCACTCACCTGTCACTCACCTGTCACTCACCTGTCACTCACCGGTCACTCACCTGTCACTCACCGGTCACTCACCGGTCACTCACCTGTCACTCACCTGTCACTCACCGGTCACTCACCTGTCACTCACCTGTCACTCACCTGTCACTCACCGGTCACTCACCTGTCACTCACCTGTAGCGCCTTTCCATCAAAGTGGTTCCAGTGCTAGTTCAGTGCTGATGCCAGACTTGGCTCCAGTTTTTTGTTATTCGCCATGCGAGGAATGCACCGATTTGTTGCCAGGAGAACTGGGATCTGTTGGCCCCCAAACGTTGCTGGGTCAGATGCAGAAACCGCTACGTCACTGCGGGGACTGTGATGATTGTAACCAACAAAAACTATGCAACCGCTATTTTTAAACAACCTCTGTGAGGTCCATCCATCCATTATCTGTACCCGCTTAATCCGTTTCCGGGTCACGGGCCTCTGTGAGGTAAAAAACAAATATCATACCAGGAAGTTTTGGATGCATTCTTCCTGATTTAACCATGCAATTAAAAAGCCTTTCATCCTCAAACGTAAGCAGCGTCGATGTTGATGGCAGAAACTTTCATTAAGTCAATTCCAGACTCCAAAAAAGCTTTTGTGGGCCAGGATCACCGTCCGCACATATGGAAAGTAGATTTCCATTAGTCACGTGTTGTTCATTTACCAGCGTAACTGTCCAAGTTCTCTCTCGTCTCTTTGTAACTCTGTATGAGACTTCTCTTCAAAACAATGAAAGAGAAGTTCTCAACTTGTGTTTCCATGAGGCGTTTCCATCACACGTTTCCTTGCGATATTTAGGTTTTGTGCAAATCTAGGGGTGGTGGAAAAGTGACTATTGTTGGATTTTACGACCCCCTTTATGGATTTCCTGCTTGCGCATTGTTGACGTAACAAATGACATAGGGTCCCGGTTCTCCGGTTCTCTCCAGCCAGTGCTTTGTAGAACGTGTTTGGGACTGGCTCTAGCACCGAGTTGGCGGAAGTGATGTGGATTTTCAGGTGGGCAGACTTTGTTTCATGGCAGTGGATGGTTAGGTCAAGTCTTTAACTGAAGCTCCACGCAATCTTGTTACGCTCAAAGTCTCGTTGTCTTAACAACTTTTGCAAAAAAGTTAAACATTCTTACAAATCACAAAGTCAGTCAGACACAGAAACCGTTATTCCTTCAGCACAAGGTCCGAGGCGCGAGCGTTTCTGTCATTTCATTTTTTCTAAGCAGCTGTGAGGGAACGTTGTGACCTCAGTGCCATATCTAATCCTGCTCCCTAGTCATGGTTGGGACAACTCTACTGGTATCTCCGCTTAATCCCTTCTTTTGGAAAACATCCAAAACGTGTTTATATCCAAATCTTGATTCTCATTGGCTGTTTTTTAAAACATATTTCCTGATGGGGATCCTTTGCTTTACCCTCAGTATTGTCTGCAGCAAACCTGGAAATTCCCCAAAACCTCCTCGATGGTTTTTGCCTTTGCACCCGGTTGTTTTCGCACTGAACGCCGGGAAGTCAATCCCCTTGTCTGCACTGATATTGGAGAACCGATTTCCTTGTTTTTCACACTTCAGGTTCCAAGGAAAACCCCATTAGTTCCCTGCACACACATACGGCTGCTCGGATGTTTCCTTTTCACAGTGTGACCTTGAAAAGGGTTAGAGGACTATTCACATTGTGCAGAATCACATGTTTCCATGCTTATAAGATAACTTTACACTTGTTGACACTACAGAAGAGCCCTACTGCAGTGGCCCCATCAGGATCTCAGGCACCGTGCCTGGTCCAACACCCACCAGAGAAGAGTCTGACTTACTTTAAAGCTCTGACTCTGGAGGGACAGAGTCCGCTCATTCACGGATCTGGCTCAGCATGGCGCCGCCTAAACTGGAACATGCTGAACCTGCAGCTCAGCTTGAAGCTGAATGTGACGGCAGCGTGTCGCCGGATCTTCTTGAATCGTCTGTACCCTACCATGTCAACATTCCCCCTGCAGAGTCACTACGGTGACATGAAACCAGCGGTTTTGATTAGAAAGTCTCATATCCACCAAAAAAATAAGATTTAATCTGGATGAAGCTGAACCCAAACAGCACGGACTCAATACTGGTCGGACCTGAGTGGACGCATGACATCATGATGACCTCACAGAGGGACTGGACATTCCCATCACAGTTCCACGTGCTACACCAATCGACAGATTAACGAATGACAGAATGAGTAATAAGCCACAGAGGAAAAGTACGCTGGTATGTTCAGAGATCACAAAACGTCCACAAGACGGGAGCCGATGAGGGAACCAAAACCAGCACAGGTGACCTCTGCAGCCACCAGAAGCCCAATATCAAGCACCAAAAGTCCAGGAGCAGGGAAAGACCTCATGGTTCTAACTACACCGACTATCAGGTAACACCCCAGGAGGGGACAAAACCCAGAACCACTAACCACAAAACAAAGAAAACAGGGAAGTAAAACACATCCCAGTTCTGTTTCTGTTTCAGAACCGGAGTCAGAAGAGGATAAAGACAGTTGATATCAGGGCAGCTCCCACTGTCATCTTATAAACACAAGGAACTACACAGCAGCACAATAGTGAGAAACTCACCAAACAACCAGAACTCCTTCAGCAGCGCCTCATCACCCTTCGAGTCAAACTCTTTCACTGACACAGGACCCCAGGAGGCGGAGTCAACACAAGTGCAGTATGCGTCTGTGGCGGGGAGGTCAGTTGGGATGTCTGAGACCATTTACAGCGTCATTTAATAGATGCTAGATCAAAGCTGAGGGCTGTCCTATATACCAAATGATTTTTAAAAAGGGACTCGACAAAAAAGAAATGTTAAAAACAGACCACACCACCAGCAGCAGATGCGGCGTGCGCATCTCCAGCACTCCCAGAATCTCAGGCCCCCTAAGACGTACAGGAGTGATGGGACCGGACGCAACATATGAATACATCCGGTACCAGCTGTTCTCCCAGGAATTCTGTGGGACTGAACAAATGATCCAGATGTCTAGCAGATCTTAACAAAATAAAATAACCAGGAAATACTAGGAATACGTGAACATTTCCACATTGGCGACACCAGAACTCAGTGGCTGTTAATCGCTTGAACCTTTCCTGCAGAACCTGGATCAGTACCGTTAGTGTGGGTCTGACGCCTCTGTCAGCCTTTCTACAGCTGCTCAGGTGATGTTCCTCTCAAGAAGGTCCACTAAAAGGTGATGCCTGCATGGGTGGAGCCAGAATCAGCAGGTAGAGTCGGGTGAGTCGGTCTACAGTAGTTTTTAGTATTAACAGCTTATCAGTCGCCAATCAGGTCTTTCACCAAAGAGAATTTTATTTAGTTGAAAGTCATAATTCAGTCTACAAATTTGCTTGTGTGAGTTATTTTGTCAGATAATTGTGGTTTTAGTGTCATTTACATTTCATTCAACCCCAATCTAGGTTTATTTTTATGTAATTCAACTTTCAATACAGAATTATAATTAACTTTAATGTTGATAAGCAGCCAGCACGGTGGCTTAGTGGTCAGCATTGTTGCCTCACAGCAAGAAGGTGCTCCAGATGTGACTCCAGATGTTCAAACACGTTTTCAGATGTTTAAACACAACTCCAGATATTTAAAAAAGACTCCAGATGTTTACACCCGAGTCCAGATGTTTAAACCCAACTTTGGATTTTTAAACACGACTCCAGATGTTCAAACCCGGTTCCAGACGTTTCAACACGACTCCAGATGTTTATGTTTAAACACGACTCCAGATGTTTACACCCAACTCCAGATGTTCAATCCCGGCTCCAGATGTTTCAACACAACTCCAGATGTTTATGTTTAAACCCAGCTCCAGATGTTTACACCCGACTCCAGATGTTCAAACCCGGCTCCAGATGTTTAAACGTGACTCCAGATGTTTATGTTTAAACCCAACTCCAGATGTTTAAACACAAACCACCCCTGTAAGGCAGAGCATCACCACAGCAGATAAAACACCTCTAGGCATCTGGAAAACCAATCAAAAGGAACAAAAAAATAAAACAAAAGAAAGAAAACAGACTAGACGCAGCAGATATGTAGGAGACTGATTTCATATTTTTTTAGGAGAGTGATTTTTGTGGTTCTATTCATTCATCTTGTGTCTGGTTATTTTGTGTCTCTTATTCTTTTATTTTTTATTATCCATCATTCTTTATTCTATTCGATTTGGAGCAGAGAGAATCAGAAAGAGAGAATGAAGAACAGAGAGAGGAGAGACACAGACACACCATGAAAGGTACAAAAGACAAGATCCATCAGTATAATTATCTGAGAGTTTTCTGTCCATCAGACTGGTACCTGGTTAGTTGGTGGACTACAGAGACCACCATCTAAACAGGTGTAGACAGCAGACACTGAGGTGGTCAGAGGTGGGACTGCAGGTCAGTGGATCCTGTTGGTGTCCCCCTGCAGCAGGTCTACAGCAGCAGATCCAGGATGAAGCTGTGTTGAAGACCAGCTGCTCTAGTCTGGTCCTGCAGCTGCAGCTGTGACTACTGGTCCTGACACATTAAACTTTACACCAACTAGATGTTTTACTAAACAGAAACCTTTGAAGTTTGGTTTTAAAGGTGGAGGTGGTGTCAGCCTCCTTCACCCAAACTGGAAGTTGGTTCCATAGTGATGGTTCCTGGCAGCAGAAGACTGTGTATCTGTCATCTGTGCAGACAGATCCGCTTTTCTCTTGAAACTGAGACACTGCTGAGTGATGTAGACAAGGCTGGTGTTAGGGGCGGGGACCTTGCTTGACTCCACCCCCTGTGGCTTGCTCATCATGCTGACAGGCAGGAAACGACATGGTAGTATTTTTGTTTTGTTTTTTCCTGCGTTTCAAAGCTGCTCAGGACACAAACCTTTATTTACTCTGACCTGATTTCACGGACGACACCTTTGACCTGGTGTGTGTGCAGGAGGGTGGTGCAGGTGTGTGATGAGGTGGCGTGTGTGGAGAAGACTCTGATGAAGAGACGAGCAGAGCTTCGCCAGGCTGACAGACTGCTGCTGGAGGCTCAGAGCCGCGTACATACGACCAGAGACCAGGTACAACACTCAACCAGAACCCAGACCTGAACCCAATCCCAACATCAGTTCTGGCTCCAAACAGGACACCAGAAATGACATTCTTCCTCACGAGGACCAGACTTCGGTCCCAACAAGGTCACAGATTAAACCGCTGTCCTCATGAGGTAACAAGAACAAGGTCAAACATGCCGCCTTCATCAGCGTCCATCCATCTGTTTTTCCTGCAGGCCATTGTGTTGCAGAACAGAGCTCGGGACGGCGCCGCCTGTCTGCTGGAGGCCACACAGCAACTCCGGTAAACCTCAGCTCCACCTCTGACCTCTGACATCAGCAGGGAATCGTTTTTTTTTTTCTTTTCTTTTTTTTTTTTTTAAACCCTTGTTTGCACATATATTTATGGTTGATACCATGTTGGTATAACCGGAGTTGTATATATGCATTTTAATCTGGTAACCAAGGGTGTTTTGTGTGTGTGGGTGAGTGTGTGCAAGTGTGCTACCTTCACCAGCCCTCATAACAGTCAAACTATATTTTTATTGATCCCTGGAGAAATCAAACAAGATAAGAGTAAAGGGAGAGTCGAAGAGAGAGGTGTAAATGTTCTGCAGAGGAGGGCTATAGTCACCGGCTGTGGAGAGTGGAGAGAAAGAGTGCAGAAGAGAGAGACAAGACAGTGGTGGTGCAGTTTGGTGTCTGTGTTGTAATATTTGTCAAGGAGTTTATAATGTGTTGTTTAAGGGGTAAAAAGAAAAAGAAAATAGAGGAAAAAGGAGGAGGAGTTTCCTATTTACAATCACATTTCTGATAGTTTGAGCGTGGGGGGGGTGCTGGAGGCAGTATTGAATAGTCATATATAATACCTACATACATACATACATACATACATACACATACATATGTGGACATGTATGCTGTTATCTAGTACATATTCTTTATACATTGTAAACAGAGCAACTCAATTTGTACCTCAATGCACACACACACACACACACACACCCGTATACATACACCCAGCAATGATCCGTGTGTTGACCTCGAAGCATTATGTATGTAAAATACATGTGCATCAGTAAGTAGTTATTCATACCTATTAATATACTCTGATACAATCATGTGCACCTGTGCTTTTTAGTTTCATGTGCATATACATATATCCTGTATTTGTCCATATATATATATATATATATATATATATATATATATATATATATATATATATATATATATATATATATATATATATATATATATATATATATATATATATATATATACCCATACATCAATAAATACACATATAGAAATGCATCTACATATACACAGCAACATATAAACACCTAGTGCATACTTATATATATCTATATATATGCATACATACAAACACACATACATACCCACATATACACATCCGCACATGTACACACACACACACACACACACACACACACACACACCTCCTCATGTGTACTCCCATGCACACACACACACACCTCCACATGTGTTTGCACACACCCACACCCCCGTCCACATGTGTACGTACACACATATGCACACACACACACGCACACACACACACACACGTGCACAGACACATATACCCACACACACACGTGTACTCTCACGCACACACACACACACACGTGTACATGCACACGCACACACACACACACGTGTACATGCACACGCACACACACACACACACGTGTACATGCACACGCACACCCACACATACACACACGTGTACGCAACCCCCCCCCCCCCCCCCCACACACACACACACACCCACATACACACACACTCGTGTAAATACACACACACGTACAAACACACACACACACACACACGTGTACATGCACATCGACAACATGGAAACCCATATATATATATGGTAATACCTACATACTCATAATTCTTTGTGCACATAAATACATACATATACAAAAATATGATAATAATCACAATAAAAATGACAACAACAAATCATTTACATACCTCCTTCCTTTGAATAGTTATTTTTAACTTTGCTTAAGTAATTATTCTTACAAAGCCCTTGTTGGTTCCCATCGTCACCGGTCATCGCCCCCCTGCCCCCCCGCCCCCAGGTCAACCCATGCCCCCCCCCAAGAGGCGAGGGAATCGTTTTTTTATCCTCGTCATGTGACCTGACCCGCAGGGACATCTGGGAGGATACAGAGCAGCTAAGGAGGAGGAGGCAGGAGAGGGAGAAGGCTCTCAAGGAGATGGAGGAGGTGCTGAGGAGCCGAGATGAAGAGTTCCAACAACTCTGCAGGAAGACACGCTCAGCTACACACAGGTGAGGCTCACACCTGCAGCTCCTTCACAATAAAAGCCCTAAAACTGCAGCTATATGAAGGGTGTGTGTGTGTGTGTGTGTGTGTGTGTGTGTGTGTGTGTGTGTGTGTGTGTGTGTGTGTGTGTGTGTGTGAGTGTAGACTCGCTGACTTACTGTCAGACTGTGAGGAGGCTCAGAGGCGTCTGGACTCACTCAAGCGTCAGGTAACGCTACAGTCTGCTATTCAGCCCTGAGTGATGAGACCTGGAAGAAAACGAAGCAGAAACAGCTGCTGTTGTTGTCCAGGGGAAGCATCAGGACCAGAGGATGGTCCAGAGGAGGGAGGAGCATCAGGACCAGAGGCTGGTCCAGAGGAGGGAGGAGCATCAGGCAGCTGTGGAGCAGAGACTGAAGGGCGGAGCTCAGCGTCCACCAAGCAGGTATCTGACAGATGATCACGCTGAGCTGCAGACGATTCTCCACTAAACAGTTTGAGGATTGAATGTGTAGATTTTGAACACATCATTTTCAAAAGAAAAGAGTGTGAATAAAGAAGAGACTGTTGTCATGAGGAGCTTCTTGTGTGTGACTTTGACTCAGATGGAGTCCACTCTGTAGCTGTGAAGGAGGTTTGTGTCTGCAGCAGATTTACCAGCTCCCGTCTGCCGCACCGCTGCAGGAGCTTTTACTGTAGAGTGTTTGACGGTATCAACACAGAGCTGACGTCCTGACATGATGTGTAAACGTCTGTCAGCTCCGTGTTTGGTTCAGAAACGGTCGGGAACCGGTCCTGCCGGAGCTGTTGGGAGAGCAGGGGGTGCTCCAGGACGCCAAAAGCAAACGCACCCAGACTCGGCAGCAGCTACGCATGAAGACGGCCCATCTGGAGGAGATGCAGCACCATGTGGAGGAGAAGAAGGAGGAGCTGGAGGAGCTGCAGCACGAGGTGGAGAAGAAGGAGGAGCTGGAGGAGATGCAGCACCAGGTGGAGGAGAAGAAGGAGGAGCTGGAGGAGATGCAGCACCAGGTGGAGGAGAAGAAGGAGGAGCTGGAGGAGATGCAACAGAAAGTGACATTCCACAGAAAAGCAGCAGCGTTGTGTACATGGAGCAGTTCAGTGCCAGGAATGACCTAAGTTATCCCCGTGAATAACTCATCCGTTTCTTCCTGATAGTTTGTGTCTGAAAACTCTCATTTGATTGGTTCTGGCTGCTCAGATGAGGAACTCTGGGAGAGACAGACAGGCGCTCCATCAGTAGGAGGAGCTCAAGATTCAGAGTGAGGGGCTACTGCCGAGAGAGGAGGGGTGACAACGTCTGAGGGAGGGGTTAAACTTTAGAGAGGAGGGGCTACAAAAGGAAGACAATTAACTACAAGGGAGCTTCCCAAAAGCAGGTGAGACTCTGATCTGCATTATGGAAAACAGAATAACTGGACGTCAGCAGGACAGGTGTGCCCACCTGCTCACAGGCGGGTCCACACATTCAGACGGGTCTGCAAATCCAGGAATATTCAACACTGGACATTTTTCAATGGGAATGACATGGAGGTGTATCCACAACGGAGGACATGTTTTTGGATCATGGACATCATTCAATGTCGTTGAAGCCATTTGGCCTCTTCTGACAGTATAAGACCTCAGCGTTCACGTGGAGGTTTTACCGCAGAGGGATACAGCGAGGCATGCCGGACCGTCACCACTCATTACCAACCACTTCATCATAGTCTAATTGTTTACACAGCTGTGTACATCTGGACATGCACACAAACTCACCCATGTAGTTCCTGTGGGTTCCCGTTTACTCACACAAAAAGGGTTCAAATTGGAATATTTACAGAATTCCCACTTGAAAGGTTGTGTGTGGTTATTCACATGGAGACTGTATCTGTATTTGTGTGCGTCTTTATTATTACACCAGCAAACACTAGGTGGCGACGTGGTTCAGCTCTGAGCTGTTCTATACTCTCTTCACGCAGCTCAGACGAGATGGGAGTGGTGGCCTAGTGGTTACAGTGGTGGGCTTGGGCGTGGAGGACCCAGGTTCAAGCCCGGGGCTGCCCACAATGGTAAATCACTGGGGGCCCCTGAGCAAGGCCCTTAACTCCCAATTGCTCCCCGGGGCGCTGCCCTGCTAGCAGCCCCACTGCTCACTAGTGAAACTAGTTGATGGGTTAAAAACAGAGACTAGTTTCGGTGCATCGTACATACGTGGTGTGAAACATCTGAACGAGTTCCTTTTTCTGAAACTACAGCAATCGAACTCCGATCTGGAATGGTTGTGGAGCTGCAACATGTATTTACACCCACCCAGCCATCCAACCATACAGCCAACCAGCCATCCACACATCCACCCACCCAGCCATCCATACATCCATCCACCCACCCAGCCAGCCACCCATCCATCCATCCTCAGGTCATGGGGGCGTCTCTCTGAGCAGAGTTCCACACTTCTCTCTACCCATCCACCTCCCTCAGCTCTTCCAGGGAATACCGAGGCGTTCCCAGGCCAGCTGAGGGATATGATCTCCAGCGTGTCCTAGGCCAGCCCTGGGGACTCCCACTGGACTCCCATCTTTACCTGATGCCTGAACCACATCAGCTATAAATAAAAAATGAAATGATTTTCAAATCTCATTAACACATATTTTATTCACAATAGGAAACAAAGTCAACCATCCAGCAGATGATCAGCTGACAGCATCAGTCTGGTCATGTGACGGGTTCCAGCCTCTGGTCCTGCAGATGGATGAACTACTACTTCTTCTGTCACAGAAACCTGGTCCTCCAGCTGTCTGGACCTCCTGCTCCGAGTCGGAGTCTGCTGAGCCCGGCATGTTTCCGTCACAGCTCCTACTTGTGTGGTGTCCAGGTCCACCACGTTGCTGCAGGACTGAAGAGGTCCAAGCCGAACTGCTACCTGTTCGTCTGGCTGGAGCCCCGCCCTCAGGTCATCTTTGGTCGTGGTCAGCGCTGCCAGGCAGCCGAGGACTTCAGCGCTGCAGCAGCTGCCGTCGACCTGCTGGAGGAGGGGCTGACAGACGGACAGAAACATGCTGGTGATCACTTCAGTTCAGAGTTCTCAACGACTGTCTTTCATCTCCAGATCACCACGTTTCAGTGGACGTCACAACCACAGACTGTATAATAAGAACGGAACAACATTCGGATCAAATCTGTCCAAACATCCTCATTCCGACGTGCAGTAGCCACTGGGATGGTCAGAGGAAGCTCTGGAAGCTCTGGGCTGCAAACATGTACGGAAGAGAAAAAGAGGGGACAGACCAGCACAACGAACTACAAGAACAATGGAGAACAATTATACTTATGACATACTGCTAATTAGTTACGATCAGAATGGAAGAAAGTAACGTTAGTTGGCCTAACATCCAAACTAAACTAGTTCACTTAACGGGGGTTAAGTGGGCGGGTTCCAGCCAGCTGTGGCCTATTTTTAGATTCAGATCAGGGTTGGTGGAGTCAGCTCCTGCCAGGGTGGCGTCAACCAGAACTCCTACAACTGTCCTTCAATCCAAACCTGGAGGCGACGTCCATCAGTGTTCGCCTGGTTCTCTTTACACCTCCCGGGACGGCGTTTCCTTCTCCCGCCCTCCCGCGTCCTATCCAGCACCAGACTGATTCTGTATTGTAGACCTAAAGCCTTTTACACCGCTCCACTGACCGGTACCTTGTGTCCCTCGTGTCTTCAGAACAGACAGATGGACTCTCAGGTTTGTGTCCTTTGGTGCTTTTACTCGTCTGCGTGACCTTTCACTTGCTTCCTTCTCCTGACTTTATTCTGTTTTTGGTCAAACCAAGACGCCAGAAAAGCACCGGGACTGAGCAGAGAAAAGAAGACGAGCTTGTATCCTAGTCTGATCTGCAGCTCGACAGGACAACCAGCGGACTCTGCCGCTGGGACCGGCCCATGCTGACTTCATCTTATCCATATTAATACATAAAATATGCATGTATATTTTTACTGAAATAAATGAAAAAGATTTTATTTATGAATTAATCTGAGGTGCGTAAAGTCCAACTGTAAAAAATCTTTTTCCTCGTGTGTCTTGTTTTTCTTTAACGTTGTCTATTTTTTGGGGTGTAAATAATTTAATAAACGTTATTATTCGCTCCTTCTTTCCGTCCTTAAAGTGCATGGGAATAAAAACTGAAGATCGTCCAGAGAACAAACCTGCTACAAGGATTTAGGATCCTCGAACCATCTGCAGCAACTAGAACTTCCATGGTGGACCTCTAGGTGGTGCTATGATGAGATGATTTACACCTACTGTCTACATCAAAACCTCCTTCTTCCGCCGATTCCATGAAATCAAACCCACACACTCATCACTCCACCCATCACTCCGCCCACCCACATCCATCGTAGTCTCAGACTTGGAGGTGTTGAGTTTATTTTCAGCTGCTTCCATACACTTCTTCTTATCCATGAAGATCCTGACCTCCCTCTCCCTGCCCAGCTCCTACATGTCCTGCATGTGCCATGTGACCAGGAGACATCTGAGCAGATGGACAACCTCAACTGTCTCCTCTGGGTGTGGAGGATCAGAGACTTCTACCTCTGAGAAGGTCCATCCACCCTGGAGAGGAAACTCATTCCAGACGCCTGCATCCGTCGTCTGGTTCGCTCGGCCGGTAAACGGTTAATAACTGAGCTGCATTCTTACATCGCTTGAGAACAACACTCCAAGATACTCAAACTCCTACATCTGAGGCAACACCTGATCCCAAACCCGGAAAGGACATCCCACCATTTTCCGACTAGGATCCAAGTTCTCAGATTCAGGGATGGAGGCCTCCTACCGGGACCAGAACCACCTCTTTGTACTATTTTTGCCATTAAGGTTTATACCCTAAAAGGACAACTGAGAAGTCTGAGCCAATTTTCACGCATCATCAAAAGACGTCCAGCTGGACAGTCGGTGTCACAGTTACCCTCCGATCACGCTGGCCCGGGACAAAGCCCGTCTTCAGTCTGCATGTTGTGATGTAATTAATCAAACTGAAGTGACGCTCGGCAACACGTCCTTTGGTGGCGCCACGGATTAGAAACCACTTGGCCACCACTTCTCCTCACATCCTTGCAGCTGAAAGACTTCACTCTGATTCCAGAGAAAAACTAATGAAATACAATCCCATTTCAGTCACCTCCGTGTTTCTCAGGCTTACAACTTTATTTTTAAATTGGTGGGAAATCAAACCGTTATTTCAGTAACTTTGCTGACAAACTTTCAGACGGCACAAATGCAAAAGTTACCAAACTGGATGAAAGTGACTGGTGGGCCCACAAGACGCAGACTAGACCCTCTCAGGTGGTAACAGGAGACCAGAGCAGCTCACCTGCAGGCGTCCGTGTGAGCAGGCGTCCAGCAGTCGGATGCAGACGACGGTTCGATCCATCATCTGCCGCCGGACCGAGTCGTCGAGCTGCGAGTCCGAGGAGACATCGACCAGCAGTCGCAACAGGGACCGCAGCAACACGTCGACACGCCGCTCCACCCTGAGGAGAGAGGTCAGAGGTCCGAGGTCAGCTGTTCACACCAGAAACATCACATGAATCATTCAAAGGACCAAGTGACCAATCCGAGCCAAGTCCTTGCGTGTGTGCGTACCGTGGCCACGCCGCTCTGATTATCCGTTGCAGCGCTTCTAGAATCTTCAATCGACTAATTTCCTCAGGTGGGTCCTGGATCTCAAGGTATCCCAGCACCACCCTTTCCACCCGCTGCAGGTGTCTGCAGATGGCCACACCCACCCTGAAAAACAAACAATTATAACACATTCATTCTAGCTCCGCCCACCAACATGACAACCCTTCGACTTGAACTTCTGCCAGTCTGAATGAGTAGGTTCAAACCACTTTGTTCATGTTCATGAGGTTTCTTCCGTACAGACGAGGGTCTGCTATGGTGTCCCGCAGGGTTCAGTTCTAGGGCCAATCCTGTTCAGTTTATACATGCAAGCCTTGGGAAGTTTTATCCGGAACCACGGCATTAATGTTAATTGTTATGCTGATGATACGCAGCTGTTTCTGTCTATGAAGCCAGATGAAACAGAACCATTAGACAAACTTCAGGTGTCATCAAGGACTGGATGTCCACTAATTCTTTACTTCTAAATTCTGATAAAACAGAGGTTGTTGTTTGTGGTCCCAAACAGCTCAGGAAGGGATTAGATGGTGTTGTGATGTCCTCCAGAAAACTGTAAGAAACCTTGGAGTTATTTTGATCAGGATTTGTCATTTAAACAGCTGATTAATCAGGTTTGTAAAACCGCGTTTTTCCACCTCCGTAATATCACAAAGATTAGAAGCATCCTCTCCCAGAGATCCAGATGTAGATCTGGAGGACGGGTCTTCTGCTATCAGGAACCATCACTAGGGAACCAACTTCCAGTTTGGGTGAAGGAGGTTGACACCACCTCCACCTTTAAAACCAAACTTCAAACATTTCTGTTCAGTAAAACATCTAGTTGGTGTAAAGTTTAATGTGTCAGGACCAGTAGTCACAGCTGCAGCTGCAGGACCAGACTGGAGCAGCTGGTCTTCAACACAGCTTCATCTGGATCTGCTGCTGTAGACCTGCTGCAGGGGGACCCCAACATGATCCACTGACTGGTGCACCCCGCTCTTTTGCCTACAGTGTTTTCAGAAATGGTGGGTGAGGCCACACTGAGCTACACAGGGTGTACGAGCCGATTTAGTCACATGTTTTAACGCCTGTTTCACGCCAGTTTGCGGCGTTGTTTCAGATTGTGTTTCACAGTTTCGCACAAAAACAAACCTGTCAATGTAGAGCGGCAATGCCGCGGCGTAGATGCGTCGCAGCGCCACCTTGTGCTCCGCCTCCATGTGGGTGAGGACCAGACGCAACACGTCATCATGGCGACATGGCTTCCTGCGGCGGGAGGAGGGGCCAAGTGAGGAGGGGGGCTTCTCAAAAACGAGCAGCAGGTCGAGTAGACAGGACAGGACGGGCTGAGGGGACAGGACGTCCTCGGTTAGTACATATGTGAGCGTGTGTGTGTGTGTGTGTGTGTGTGTGTGTGTGTGTGTGTGTGTGTGTGTGTGTGTGTCCTACCTGGACAACGGCGGCCTCGCTGGTGTACAGGTGTTTGAACAGAGCCTGGTAAACAACCTCTGCTGTGTTGAACTGACGGAGGTCTGCAGCGGGCTGAAAACGGTCATCCACACAGCACAGTTTAACAGATAAATCAACGCCATTTAAAGTTAAACACAACAAAAAAACAGGGACACGAAGAGTAATTTTAGACAGCGAATAAAATAAAGAATAGTCTGATTAGAAAGGTCTCGGCTGTGCTCAGTGGAGGAGAGCAGCCGTTTGTCAGGGTCAAACCTGGAACGGCAGCGACGTAGGTCCCGTACGGAGCTACACCTGCACCCGCTACGTAGAACCATAAACCACGCCTCCTGACCAGCCCTAGACAGGAAATGCAAACAGAATCGGGACCAAAACAGACCCCTGAGGAGCTCCAGATGACAGCGCAGCAGTCTCTGAACCGATTCAAACAAACGGTTCAGTTAAAGATGAGAACTCCTGAAAACATCTGGTAAACATCTGGCAAAAGTAAACACGTGAGATTACAAGAGACGTGTGAACTTAGGCACAGAATACCAGGACTGGTACGTGAAGATGGAGCACAGCCTTGAGGCCTTCGGGGCTCATGGCTCTGGACCTGCGCAGTAACACCCCGAACCCTCGAGACATCCGTTGTAGGTCGTGTCACACTTCTCTGACCGAGCCCCCTGTTGTGTTCCTCATTGATGGCTGACGCCTCTGTGGAATCGTCTTGCAGATCACATCTCCACATCACTTCAGGTGTTATCCAATCAGAACACAGAACACAAGTCAGTACGACTCGGTCCACTTTCTAGTGTGAACGTTTACGAGTCATGGGAACGTACTGACGTACTGCTGCTCTGATGACAGCCTACCACTCCAGTTTCATTTAGTCTTCTGAACAAGAGTCTGGACAACTGGACCGGAACGTCGCTTTGCTCCAGAAAAGAACCCGTCTAAATATGTTAGTCTAGTTCCTTGGTTGGGAAGGATCCAGATGAGATCTCTTCGCCACTGATCCAACCGCTGATGAAGCTGAGATTATTCATGATCTCCAAAACATGACTGGATCAAAGCCTTTTAACACCGAAGGAGTTGAAATCATCATAATCGTTGTCATATGTTCATATACATGTGTGTCTTCTGACCGTGTTCAGAACGATGTGGTGCAGACAGCGGACTCCCAGCATGCAGTTCTCTGGCCTGTAGTGGTCATTGAAGAGAAGGGATGGGGGGAGGAGTCGGGGGAGGTGAGGGGACAGAGAGGGGCAGGTCACCTGTTAAAAAAGAAACCGATTAGAGCCAAAACAACAGAGCACACCCAAGATTCATCAAATCATTACTCATTGTAAACAGATGTCAGCGATAGGTTTGCAAACTTTCCATTTAAAGTTGAGGCAGGGAATATTTTTGAATATTTTTCATATTTGAAAATACAACGGGACAACCTGTGGCACCGCCTGATGCCGTCGCCACGGTAACTATGGCAACGGGACAACCTGTGGCACCGCCTGATGACGTCGCCACGGTAACTATGGCAACGGGACAACCTGTGGCACCGCCTGATGCCGTCGCCACGGTAACTATGGCAACGGGACAACCTGTGGCACCGCCTGATGCCGTCGCCACGGTTACTATGGCAACGGGACAACCTGTGGCACCGCCTGATGCCGTCACTACGGTAACTATGGCAACGGGACAACCTGTGGCACCGCCTGATGCCGTCACTACGGTAACTATGGCAACGGGACAACCTGTGGCACCGCCTGATGCCGTCACCACGGTAACTATGGCAACGGGACAACCTGTGGCACCGCCTGATGCCGTCACCACGGTAACTATGGCAACGGGACAACCTGTGGCACCGCCTGATACAGTCATCACGGTAACTATGGCAACGGGACAACCTGTGCACCGTCTGATGCTGTCCCCACTGTAACCGTGGTAACCGTGGCAATGGGCAAGAATTTCCATTTTCTGATGCATTTTCCATGTCTGTAATGCATCACTTTGACAGTGGATTATTTTCCACTTGTTACCATGGAGATACATAAAAAAGATTTAAAAAAATCAAACTGACCTGCAGGAGAGCCCAGGAGAACACCAACTTCGCTGCTGCACAGCGCCGCCACGAGTCCCTGCAGCACACACGCACACAATCTTTACTGTCTGCGGTTCAACGGCATCGTGAACTGAAGCACCTCCAAAACAAGAACTTTGAAACAAACAAAAAAAAAGAAAATACAGCCAAGTGCAGAATTTGGTTCCCCCTCTTTCAGATCTATGCATGTTTTAGTTTGTGCAGCAAAATGTAAAAGTTAGAATGTAGTGTAAATGTAAAACGTGATAAACATCTGGTTGTGGCTGGGGTGCTGAGACCGAGAACGTTAAACGTGATCTCAGGGAACCGGCGTTTTCCGTTTCACTAAGCGAGGTTACTTAACCCCGACCAAGACGCTTCAGGTGAACCGTTTTCAGAGAGCGAGCCAGGTGAGTCTGTTACCGTGGTAACAGACAGTGAAAAGCAGGTTTACTTCAACATACTCCAGAGTCAGACTTCCCTTCATGAAGCTTAAACAAGTTCAATATCATCCGATAATCCACCAACTATGAACATTTTAGAGACTTCTGTGGGGTTGACACGCTGCATTTGTCAGAAAGATGATAACTGATGATTCAAATTGCTTTTCATATTCAGCCACGACTTGCACTCAACACCCTGATTTTTATAAATTGTGGTATAAATGAAAACGCTATATGTCTTTTTTCCTTTTTATCCTAACTGGTTGATGACATATTGAGTGTCGTTATTATCGACTATTGCAGACTGTCGACGTCAAGTGCCCTCATCTTTGGGTTATTACGTGGTAAGAAGCAGGCAGCAGCCACTCTGGAGGACAGACGTGATTGTGGATAAAACGGGATTCTTCACTCAAGTTTGTTTCGTATCACTGGTTCAATAAAAACAGATACACGTAACAACCTCAGACGAGTTTGTTTGACTTTATCGTGGAACCGGGCAGGAATTCAGGAATTCTTGTTGCAGCATATCTGGACCTCAACCTGATCTCACCTGCCCGTCTCAGCTGCCCCTCCCCCCCCAGGTAGTATCTTACTTGGTCAGTTGAGGCTGCAGGATGTCCAAGACTCCTCCCAGAATTCCTCTGTCCTCGCCTTCATTGCCGCCCATCAGGAGGTAGGCGGAGTCTCTCCAGCCACCCGCTCTCAGCAGCGCCTCCTGCAGGCGCCGTGCCGCCGCTCTGGAGGTGGAGCAGCTCCACGGCTGTTCCTGGGACACGGCCAGATCAAGCTGTCAGAACGACCACTTGAACACTGGCTCCACCGCCCCATGTGTTGTCCATGTCACTCACCTGGAAATGTGTGACCGCAAACACACAGATGGGCGAAGCCACAGCCAGCAGGAGCCCATCTGCACCTCCTTTTATAACAGCCCCACCCTTCCACTTTTCCAGCAACGCCGTGAGGGCGGAGCTTACTGCTGTGGCTCGGCTCGGGACACTCTGATAGGCCGCTACGCTCAGAGAGTCACAGTCATCCTCACAGGGTGGAAGAGCTGCACAGTCGATCAGAGTGTTGATCAGAGAGCTGTACGCTGATCGAAGCTCTGCCCACCTGGTCTTCTGATCAGCCGAGACCGGAGGAAACAGCCAATCAGGATCTGCGATCTGGAAGAGCTGCTCCAGACGCCCAATCAGAGAGCGGGTCTCAGAGGAGTTACCTGCTGCACCAACCAGCTTGTGCTGCAGCTGATGCAGGAGCTCTGTGATTGGAGGGAGTAGAGAAGAGGGGAGGGGCTCCTCTGAAGAGGATGAACAGAGACGTAGGTCCTGAAGGAGAAGTGAGATGTCCATCCTGAAGAAGAGAAAGAAGTAGGAGGAGAAGAGCGAGAGGGAAGAGAGCAGCAGACCATCAGCGGGCTTCCTCGCGGTTTCTGTTTGAAACTTGAACCGTCATCGCCCTCCATCGGTGTTAAACCGCGGTCCAAAGATACATTTCTGACAGGTTCTCCAAACGTTCTGCACGGACATTCGACTGATCTGATCAGTGAGAGACCTCAACATTACGAAGACGAAGCTTGGTGTCCCCAGTCAGACACCTTCACTGGTGACCTTCTGAACTGGCTCGGGTTCTCCTCCGTCACGGCCACCGGTACAGAACATACCGATGACGATAGCACGGGGGCGGGGCTTCCGATGACGGCTGCAGAAGTGTTAACGCTTGAGGAGACTTGACGACTGGTTTTCTATAAACCCATCAGCAGTCATCAGCAGTGTTGCTGCTTCACTGACACTTTTAAAGTCTTTTGTTGACACTAGTCTGGCTGTAGCTCCGCCTACATCACGTGCTTCTCCAGTCCAGACACGCGTTTTTCTTTGTCCGCTGGTCCAAAGTCCAGAACAAGTGGACTTTGGTGAACTTCTGAGCCGACCTTCACGGGTTTGGAGCTTCAGTCCCAGACCTGACCGCTTCAGGTCTGAACGCTCCTCTCCGTGCGTGGAGCCGTGCGTCAGTCACGTGGTCGCCGCCAGACTCACCTGGGGGCGGGCGCGTCTTCACCTCCACCTGTCCTGCTTCGTTCCCGCAGAACCGAGCTGCAGTTTTCTTAGTTTTGATAGAAAATCCCGTCACATTAGTAACGGAACCGGAGCCCTTCACGGGGCAGACCATGGACCGGCGTGTCCGCTCCGTAAACAGTTCCGGCTGGGAACGCGCTCCACATTAACAGTTCCTACCACCTGTACCTGCGGGTTAGGAGCTGAACATGCGAGCAGGCTCATATGAATGTTAGGTCACCTTTCAACAAGTTTCAACATTAAACAGAAAAATATTGTTCAGAGAACTTTAATTATCTGATGTTTCTGTCCAAAAAGGCACTGACAATGGAAACTAAATGTGAGCAACGGTAACGGGGGGGGGGCAAGGTGGGAAACGGTGGAAGAGCAGGGAGAGTGTTCAGCGTCCTGACGGCCTGGTGGATGAAGTTCAGAGATGACGTTCAGGGTCCAAAACAACGCAAAGCAGCACAACTGAAAATATAAACAGCATGGCTTTGCAAATATTTCAACAAATCCATGTCTTTCCAGCACTTGAACAAATGTGTCTTTGCAGCTCTAAAGAGAAACCGTGGGAAGCTCCACAGACAAACAAAAGTGTTCTTCCAGCTTGGCGCCGAGAATGACCAACAACGACCGGCTCGGCAAAGTTGATATGATTTAAGTCGATGCTCAGTCACACTGGGATAGATGTCAACCAACGACTGGAGGCGAGGAGCGTCGACTGTATGAACGGAACTGGAAAAACCCGCCGTGAGGTCACCTGCAGGTCTTTGAAGAGATTCTGAGGGCTTTACGATGACATCATGTCGGTGACAACTGGCTCCACCCAACCCTGGTTATTCACCAGGGTTGGGTGGAGCCCAACAGGCAGATGGAACGCACCTACACCCTAACACGAACCCACCTACACGCCCAACCCAGATGCACCTACACGCCCAACCCAGATGCACCTACACGCCCAATCCGTACAAACCTACACGCCCCACCCAGATGCACCAACACGCCCCACCCGGATGCACCGACACGCCACACCCAAATGCACCTACACATCCAACCTGGATGCACCTAACGCCAACCCGGACGCACCTATACACCAAACCCGTACACACCTACATGGCAAACCTGGACGGCCCTACATGGCCAATCCGGACGCACCTACACGCCCAACTGGAATGCACCTACGTGGCTAACCTGGACACCCCTACATAGCCAACCCAAATGCACCTACATGGCCAACCTGATGCTATATAAATAAAATTGAATTGAATTGAATTGAATTGAATTGAATTGAATTGAATTGAATTGAATTGAATTGAATTGAGTCTTTCTAGGCTGACCTTGAGTGCTGAGGGGATGAGCAACACAGCTGTCACTCAATATAACCACGCCCCAGATTATTCAAATCTTTGTGGAGTTGTATCATTTCAGCTGATGTGGAATATACCCCTATGAAATTGGTATGACCAAAACTGGTTTTGTACCAGACTATATATATGTTTATTTCTTTTTAAAGTTGGACATTTTAACATGGAGGTGAATGGAGATGAACTCACTGTTGGATCCAGACCCTAGTGGTCGGTAGAGGAACTGCAGGTCTGGATCCGAGCCCTAGTGGTCGGTAGAGGAACTGCAGGTCTGGATCCAAGCCCTAGTGGTCGGTAGAGGAACTGCAGGTCTGGATCCAGACCCAGTCATCGGTAGAGGAACTGCAGGTCTGGATCCAGACCCTAGTGGTCGGTATAGAAACTGCAGGTCTGGATCCAGACCCTAGTAGTCAGTATAGGAACTGCAGGTCTGGATCCAGACCCTAGTTGTTGGTATAGAAACTGCAGGTCTGGATCCAGACCCTAGTAGTCAGTATAGGAACTGCAGGTCTGGATCCAGACCCTAGTGGTTGGTATAGAAACTGCAGGTCTGGATCCAGACCCTAGTAGTCAGTATAGGAACTGCAGGTCTGGATCCAGACCCTAGTGGTTGGTATAGAAACTGCAGGTCTGGATCCAGACCCTTGTGGTCGGTAGAGGAACTGCAGGTCTGGATCCAGTTTCACTGCGTGACCTACAGACGAGTCAACTCAGTGGCAACAAGGTGACCACATTTTGTGGCTGCAAAAGAAGCTCAAACCTTCAGTCCGCCACCACCGTGCTTGACAGTGGGTATGAGGAGTTTCTGCTGAAATGTTGTGTTTGGTTTTCTCCAAACATGGTTCTAGACGCTGAATCCAAACATCTCCATGTTGGTCTCATCTATCCAGAGGACATTGTTCCAACCTCAGTGGTACTTCCATGTTCTTTTTAGACAGAAGAGGTTTTCTCCTGGAAACATTTCCAAACCAACCGTCCTGGTTCAGTCTTCTTCTAGTTGTGCTGCCATGGCCTTTAACATCTGTGACTCTTTCCAGACTGATCTGCTGCAGCAGTTGCTTCTCTAAGACTGTCGCTGATGTCTGCACACCTGCTGATGATCATTTGTCAAAGGTTAATGATTTGTAGCAACATACCCTCTTGAATCCTATGGAAGCATTTTGAGGGTACTTAGTATTACCCACTTGGTACTTTTCTTCCTCCGCTTTAAGTTTTTTATTTATTTTTTTGGTAAACAATGGCACAGTGGAAAAAAATATATACAGTACATGTTGTTGATTGATACTAACATACACTACGACTGTATTTATTTATTTATTTTTACACAAACTCCATAGGATTAATGGGGAGGTTCCTAACTGTTATATACATCTACATATCTGTCTGGTGAAAAAAAAATGAAGGAACAGGTCGCAGATATCCTCAAAAAAGTGAAATAACACTTAGAAACTTAGAAAATCCACCAACAGTTAACCTGCTCACACACGTCCAACCAGTGTGTGTGACATCACACTAGTGTGTGTACGTGTGTTTGTGGTGATATTAGCAGCAGGTTAAAGCCACGACACACGTTTAAATGATTTTTAATCTTTATTTACCATAAATCAGCACCAGAGATTTGAAGTCAAAGATGGAAGTGTTTCCTGTCTGTTTGAGAGACAAAACCACATCAGAGCGCAAACACAAAAGAGTTAAACACCTTTGATGACACGTGAAGACACTCACACACACACACACACACACACACACACACACACACACACACAGATTAGCTGTGAGTCTGTTTAATCATATTTCAAAGAGGGAGGAAATGTTTTGAAGCAGTTTAAAGCTGCTGTGATCTGCTGTCAGAGGATGTTATTACCACACACACACACACACACACACACACACACACACACACACACACTCACACACACACACACACACACACACACACACACACACACACACACACAGAAACCACTAAATGTGTTATAATCACTACAAATGTACTCGTTTGTACCTGAGTCAATGATGTGTTTGTGAAAACAGAGGTTGGATCTGCTGTCAGCAGAGTGTTCATCACCCTGGTTTAGTGGCGAGGAATATTTTTACCCGGAGACCGTTCCCCGACACGCTGGGACAAACGACATCCCGCCAGAGCAAAGCTGATGTCCAGCTGCACTCTTGAGTCCAAACGGCCCATATTTATCTGCTACTGACTCAGTTCAGCCCGCGGGGTGTATTAAACAGATGGATGTAACCATGACAACGGGGGGGGGGGGGGGGGGTGGAGTTCTGACGTTATAAACTCTCAAATGTAAGTGAGTAAACTTGATTTATATAGCACTTTTCACAGATACAAATGACGAAGTGCTTCACAAAGGGCAGAAACACAGATACAAATACAAGTAAAGTCATTAAGAAATGTATGATAAATATAACAAGATGAGATCAAATAACCAGCCAGCTACAAGCCGGTCTAAAACGAAGCGTCTTCAGCGGTTCTGTAAAACGATCAACAGACTCAGACAAATCCGTAGACAAACACTTTAGTTGAGTGTTTGGAGCAACGAGAACAACAAGCTCACATGGAGAAGTAATTCTTCACGTTTTTGGTCACGTCTGCTGTGATCGGTATCTTCATGTGTCGTCTTGTCTGCATGTGGTTCTTTTATGGTTTTATTCTCTCGGAAGCTCATGGCTGGTCATCAAAATAGCTGTTAAAAATATACAAATGTTGGGGGCAATTATTTTAATTTTATTACATGTAGGCGGGGCGCGCCCCTCTCTCGCAGGTGTTCTGGTTATGGAGCCTCGGACTGAGGGAACACTTTGACACCGCCACTTTTACGAAGCGTTGTGGTGCAGCAGGGCTGAAGCTAATAACCGCTGTGTTTATGAAGAGAAACCGGAGTCCGGCCACTTCCTGTTTACCCCTCCGTCCGACGGCGCCTCAGTCCTGCTGGCGTCGTCTCTGATGGAGAGAAGAGCTAACAGGAAATGAAAGAATCCTCACACACCGGTGAAGCCGGCGCACGTCTACGCTGGAACCAGTAAACACACGGGCACACGGCTGTGGTCCAAGCGGCGGTGGTTTTAATGGTGGCAGAGGTCAGAGGTCAGACAGACTCAAGTACAGTTTCACATCTGAACACATGAACACAGCTCTCGGATAGACAAGTTCACATTTACACGGAAATTCCTTTAACAGATGTCAGATTCCCTTTAAACCATCAAGACATCTGAAAACATTTAGTACGGAGGTCCGAAGGTTCCGACAAGCCGAAGCTCCGTTCTTGGGATGACCAGGGGCTCAAGAGCTAATTCATTAGGATTTTTCCTCCAACATTGTTGGAACCATACTTTTGGAAGAAATGTGTTTTACAAGCTTGTGCTCGTTTCAGATGTCTTATCAGTAGCTGCGTAAGGCGAGGACGTTTGGACAGATCAGACCAGAACTGGTGTGAAGCCCCACCGGTCAGCGTCACAGGCTGCGATCAGCTGAAAGAGCCAGCTTGTGAAGACTAAATGAAGTGGGCGTGTTCCAGCCAGCCTCCAGGTTGGCTTGTCCCACCCATTTGTCCAAATCTAGATTACTGGGCCTGGGCCGTGCCAGTTTCTACCGACATGGCGGCATGCAGTAAGATGAAAAGGGGGGTTCAAAGGCACTTCAGAAACCTCTGGTAGATGCCACAGGGGTCACAGTCCAGTTCTTCTTATAGTCTACTTGTTTGTGTTTGCCCAAACACTATCATGGGTTTCTTTACGTGTAAAAGAAAAGTTCAAGACAAAGTTCGTACATTTTCATATCATCAAACCACTTGAATTAAGTCGTTAATCCGTCACATGCATCTCTTTGATTTAGTTGGAATCAGAGTTTTCAGACCATCTGACTGCATCTAGACATGAAAGTTTAATACCAAAACTGTCATTTCTTTAAATCCTTTTGATCATGAATCAAAAGAAAAACAAGTTAACGTTGATCTGTTGGTCGAGGCAGTTGGCCGCCCTTCCTGAGTCTGGTTCTCCCAGACGTTTCTTCCTGTTAAAGGGAAGTTTTTCCTTTCCCCTGTCGCCTGGTGCTTGCACAGGAAGGGGGGCTGTAGCAAAGAAAAGTTTAGATGCAATCTGTTGGTTTCCTTAGTAAAGCAAAAAGAGGTGGTTACAGTGGTGGGCTTGGGCGTGGAGGACCCAGGTTCAAGCCCAGGGCTGCCCACAATGGTAAATCACTGGGGGCCCCTGAGCAAGGCCCTTAACTCCCAATTGCTCCCCGGGGCGCTGCCCTGCTAGCAGCCCCACTGCTCACTAGTGAAACTAGTTGATGGGTTAAAAGCAGAGACTAATTTCGGTGTATCGTACATACAGCGTGTGCATGATGTCCACACTGACAAGAATGATCAGAAAAAAAAGAAAAAAAAAAGAACTGAAGCTGAATTAAATTTACGTGAATTCAAATGTTTGTGTAAAGCGCGTTACTCGCTAATTCTGACGTGAGAGACCGACGTTTTCAATGTTTGTTGACATCAGAATTTAATAAATGCGATAAATAGATGCCTGAACTCACAGTAAACTGAACTTTAAACATGCCAGAACGTGACTGAAACAAACTCAAATGACCTCAAACATGAACAATTGCTGTACAAAGGGGCGTGGCTTAGCCAGGTGTCAGTGAAGGGTAATTAAGCATCATTTAAAGGAATCTGCGTAAACATAACTATATTAGTAATTCTGTCGGTGCACACAAGGCAGCGAAACGTCCGTCAGTCACTACATGATCCACAAACTTTCAGGTTACTAAGCAACAATGGTGTCTGTGTAAGAAGGTCTCAATGTCTGCTTTGACATGAAAGTGAAATGTGTTTGCAGATGAAGTAACGACATGAACGCGTTTGTTACTCCTCGGTCTCTTCTTCTTCGCTGTAGTCACTCAGCGGAAACTCCCGACTCTCTTCGTGAGTGTTGTAGCTCTTCCTGTGCATCGCGCACTCCTGGTCGATGATTGCCTGTGACACACACACACATTAGCCAGGGTTAAGAGATGTCAGTTAATACTAATATCACACTGTGCAGTAAGGCAAAAACAAGAAGCTTCAAAAGCGTTCTTTACAAAACTACACACATCCACAAATGCAATATTAAGCACCTTTCTTTTTTTTGAGTGACAGCAGCTTTGTTATATAATATCTATATAATGTCTTGTTGTGGTGTCAACTGTAGTAACAAACCATGTAACTGATCTGTGTAACATAAGCTTATTGTTACTACATAAGATTAACTATTGCAATAGATATGACATCACACTTACAAAAAACAAACAAACAAACTACATTACACTTACAAACAAACAAACAAACAACATTACACTTACAAACAAACAAACAAACAAACAAACAACATTACACACTTACAAAGCAACTTATAACTGGATAAAACAGTCAAGATACGGTGAACATAGTAAATTCAAGAGTAATTAACAGCATTCAGGGGTGGGTTAAAGTGATGGTCAGATAGAACTGTTATGACAGGAGATGTTTTTGCAAGAGGAGCTTCAAGAGCTTGTTGAACATAGAGAGTGATGACTCTGTTCTTGTAGAAAGGAATAGCTTCTTCTCTCATTGAGGAACCACAAAGGAGAACAGTCCTGACTGAGATTTCCTTGGGTGAAGAGAAGCCTTTTTAACTGAGTGTAGACCAGCAGCTGGGGAACCTAGAGTAACTTTGTAGGCATGTGGTCATCTGGAGGGAATGACAAGTAAATTCAATTCAAATTTATTTATATAAGTTTGCTGGACTCACCTTTCTTATTTGGGCCAGTATGTAAGCGCCTGTTGGTTAGGATGAACTAAGATAAATCAAAATAGCTAGCTTGTGGTAACTAAGGTTTAAACGGCAACAACGGTAACTACGGTAACTACGGTAACTACAGTAACTACGGTAACAAAGGTAACAAAGGTAACAAAGGTAACTAGGTGAACTATGGTAACTGCAGTAACAACGGTAACTACAGTAACTACAGTAACTACAGTAACTACGGTAACAACGGTAACAAAGGTAACTACGGAAACAAAGGTAACTAAGTGAACTATGGTAACTGCGGTAACTGCAGTAACAAGGTAACTACGGTAACAAAGGTAACTAAGTGAACTATGGTAACTGCAGTAACAACGGTAACTACGGTAACTACGGTAACTACGGTAACTACAGTAACTACGGTAACAACGGTAACAACGGTAACAAAGGTAACTACAGAAACAAAGGTAACATAGGTAACTAAGTGAACTATGGTAACTCCGGTAACTGCAGTAACTACGGTAACTACGGTAACTAAGGTAACTATGGTAACAACGGTAACTACGGTAAGGATGCAAATGCTTAAACTAACTGAGAGACTTGCATGTTCCACCCATTTGACATTTTTTGGACTACCTGGGTGGTTGGTAACTAGAGCCCTCATGACCTGGCTTCAAAAACACTCTTTAAGAGAAAAAGGTTTGTCCAGTTCTCTTTCATGCAGTCCACAGAATCATTTCCTTTAATGATTTCTTTTTTTTCTTCTGTGAAGTTCTTTGAATCCAGATGGGGGGACGGTATCCTTCAAAAAGGATATAAAGAGTGGGCGGATACATTTTTTCCGTAACTTTCAATAAAAATTACAGTTTGGGGTTTGGTCTTTAGCCATCAAATTCTGCTTTGTTTTTTTCTGTGGAACCTTAGAAATAATCTTAACACAACAACACACGACAACTGCATTTATATTGAACAAGTCCAGTTTAGTGTTTTTAACAAGTGGAATCAGAGTCAGACTTGAGCTACACACACACACACGCACGCACGCACGCACGCACACACACACGCACCCGCACGCACGCACACACACACACACACGCACGCACACACACGCACCCACACATGCACGCACACACACACACACACACCCACACGCACGCACGCACGCACGCACACACACACGCACCCGCACGCACGCACACACACACACACACGCACCCACACGCACGCACGCACACACACGCACCCACACATGCACGCACGCACACACGCACGCACACACACACACTGCACAGATAAATAAAGCTGCCTGTAGTCCTCTGTAATCTGTGTGTAACTGACAGTTTATTAAGCAGAAATGTTTCCTGTGCAGCTTTGAAGGCTGCTGCTCTGATCTGTGATCAGTCTAATCAGGGTGTAATGACTTCACAAACACAAACACACACTTCAACATCACAGAAACACTTCCTGCTGATATGTTGCGACCTGCAGCCACATTCAGTGTGTTTCTGAGCTGATTTGATCAACCACGGTAATGTAACAACAACACAGCGGCGTTTGAGATCTGGACGCAGCCACACGCAGCCCAGCTGCTGCTCTGGTTCTGGAATCAGTGAAACATCCAAAGAAGAACCCAGGGACGTTCTGCGTGGGGCCTGAGCTCACCAACCGTGGCAGAGACACTGCGGGTTCATTAACAACAACAGGAGCGCCGGCAGCAAACAGACCGCAACAGAGCTGGACTGCGATGTCATCCACAGGTTTAGAGGGACTCTGAAGTCCCGTTTATTAACCCTGGTCAATCAAAAACTGGACAAACAGGTGGACTTCACAGGCCTGGAAGCTGGAACAAGTCCACCTTACAAAGGAGTGACTTTCTCCTGGCTGGTGTAGCTCGTGCTAAGCTATGATGCCAACTACGGCTACATCCGTTCTGTCCATCAAGTCTGTCCCCACGTCCTCATTTTAACAATCCAGAAGTCTCCCTGCTCCAACACACCGGATTCCCTGGATCACTTCATCAGCATGTCGTCAAGATCTGCACGTGTCTCATAACCCTTCACAGGGCAAATTTAAAACCTAGAGGCCCACTGGCAAATTTTACGAGACTTTTTATATTTTGTAACATTTTGGGGAGTTTTTCATCGGGTGAATGTCTGTTAAAGTTGCCATGTGAGGTCATTTGTCTGGTGAAGAGTTGATGGCCCCTTAATCTGAAATCAGGCGTTGACAACTGTGGCGGAAAGTGGATGAGGAACATCGTTACTGAAGTCTTGGACTCCTGCGACTAAGGTGTTTTCCCCAACATGACCTCGTTGCATCGTATTCTGATCGTATTCTGATCGTATTCTGATCGTATTCTGATCGTATTCTGATATCACTGCCTGTAACAGGTTGCTCTGCGGAGGCTTTTTTCAGTCTTAAACAGGATTAAATCCGTCTGCAGAGCCACAAAGCTCACAGAGAGACTGAATCTCATTGCTCATATGTGAAAAAGAGCTCGCGGAGAAACTGGGCTCTGATGAAATAACAACGCAGCGCAGTGCGCACAGGCAAGCAGCATTATGAAAACCATCCGGCCGAGCCGTTACATAATCGTATGTGATGAGTGATGAGCCCGGGAGTTGTGTTCAGATGGTTAAACAGGTTTGTTGAGCTTGCCTAATGTGGATCTCTACGTTATGGCTCTATGAGAGTGCACGTGTACATGCATGAGTGTGTTACATTTGACTATGTTCCCACATCACAGTTGTGAGCATGTGAACTGCTGTTGACCTTTATTTTGGAGCAGATTCCTTTTACTGGCTTGTGTGCAGTCTGTGTGTGTTGCTGGTTCAAGGCCTGCAGATGTTGAGACACATGGTAGGTTGTTACTGAGGACATGTGACTATTATGGAGAGACATACCTGCTTTTGAATGTTTGTGGGGGTGTAACGCTCAGTTTATTGAAGACACATTTGGCACACCCAGTCTGGGCTGGTGCACACCCCATGTCTTTTTTCTGGCTGCGCCGCTGGTTGTCACAGGGACTTTTAGGAAATGGTGCCAGTGTGTGACAGAGATGAACAGCACAGCTCCTGGCTGAGACACACGTGCAAGAAACCGAGCCTTGGAAAACTCTGGGAAGAGCTCTGGATTCTCCACCTCACTGATATTGCGAAGAAGCTGTGAATGACGACGAGAGATCTGGTCTGTGTCCTCAGCGAACAAGTCTACCAACAGCCAAAACCACGAAGCATCTTTCTGCACGTTTAGATACAGAAACCTTGATATGACTTTTGCTTCCTCTAGATAGTCAAGTTTGATTGTCTTCTTGGCACTACCGGGAGAGACAGGCGAATGTATTCGTTTCCACCACCTGGTCAATCCTTCTGTCAGGAATCACTGGCTTGAGGTGGAGCAGATGGTTTGCACTGAAGCTTTCCAGTGAAGGACACTTGATCCTGGGAATGCCAACTCTTCTTTCATTCCAGGAACAGGAGGTGCTGGTGTCTGTTGTGTCGCTGCACAGCTGCTGCCTGGTTTTCAGAATTTCAACCACACTTGACTCCACTTTGTTATTGAACTCTTTCCAAAGCTACAACCACACATCTGCTGCTGGTGGGACGACAAGAACGCCTTCATATCCGGTTTTTACATATTTATTTACCATCTTCTCCTCTCGGACAGCAGGGTTACGTAACAGGAAGCAGAGCGGGGCATACAGGATGTTGATCACTCCAATGAACACCATAAGACAGGGAAAGCCCACTGCCTGGACCAGTGCGCCACCTGTGGATGGCCCTGAAATGACAGGAGGGGCGTTTCAGTTCTCACTGGGTGAATTTAGACTTGGCTGTTTAATACTCAGTGTTTTTAATATAAAGGACTACATGTCCCATAAGCCTTCAAGAATGTTTTTACTGAAACAGAGAATAGTCTCCCACAGTCTTTTCATGTGTTACCTATAGCGAAGCCCATACACAGCGCCACATCAGCGATGGCATACACACTGCCGTAGACAGAGGCGTGGCGGATATCAACCAAGTAACCCATGATGGCCATCATGGAGGAGTCCACCATACCTGAGTTCCACAAAACAAATGACAACAGTCACTGTGATGAATGTTTTTCCAACACCTGAGAAGATCAATGAGCTCCATCATGCTCACCTATAGCAAAGCCCAGACCGCCGTTTGGTCCAATCAGACCATAGATGCTGGTGGCAAAAGGAACCTGTGCACACATGCACACACACAAAGTTTAGTTTTCTACTATTAATATACAAAATAAATCAGTACATTTATGCATAAATAAGCTGAAGGCCAGTTACAGTTCAGCATCAACAACAATGGATGGATGGATGAGTGGATGGATGGATGGGTGGGTGGGTGGATGGATGGATGGATGGATGGATGGATGGATGATAGATGGGTGGATAGATGGATGAGTGGATGGATGGATGGATGGATGGATGATAGATGGGTGGATAGATGGATGAGTGGATGGATGGATGAGTGGATGGATGGATGGATGGATGGATGGATGATAGATGGGTGGATAGATGGATGAGTGGATGGATGGATGGATGGATGGATGGATAGGTGGATGGATGGATGGATGGATGGATGAGTGGAATGGATGGATGGATGGATGGATGGATAGGTGGATGGATGGATGGATGGATGGATGGATGGACAGGTGGATGAATGGATGAGTAGATGGATGTGTGGATGGATGGAGGATGGATGGATGGATGGATGGATGGATGGATGGATGGATGGATGGATGGATGGAGAGTGGATGGGTGGGTGGATGGGTGGATGGATGGATGGATGGGTGGATGAGTAGATGGATGGATGGATGGATGGGTGGATGGGTGGATGGATGAATGGATGGGTGGGTGGATGAGTAGATGGATGGGTGGATGGATGGATGGATGAGTAGATGGATGGGTGGATGGATGGATGAGTGGATGAGTAGATGGATGTGTGGATGGATGGATGGATGGATGAGTGGATGGGTGGGTGGATGGATGGATGGATGGATGGATAGATGGATGGATGGATGGATGGATGGATGGATGGATGGATGGATGGATGGATGGATGGATGGGTGGATGGATAGATGGATGGATGGATGAGTGGATGAGTAGATGGATGTGTGGATGGATGGATGGATGGATGGATGGATGATGGATAGATGGATGGATGGATGGATGGATGGATGGATGGATGGGTGGATGGATAGATGGATGGGTGGATGGGTGGATGGATGGATGAGTGGATGGGTGGATGGATGGGTGGATGAGAAGATTGGTGTGTGGATGGATGGATGGATGGATGGATGGATGGATGGATGGATAGATGGATGGGTGGGTGGATGGATGGATAGATGGATGAGTGGATGGATGGATAGATGGATGATGGATAGATGGGTGGATAGATGGATGGATGGATGGATAGATGGATGGGTGGATGGATGGATAGATGGATGATGGATAGATGGGTGGATGGATAGATGGATGGATGGATGGATGGATGGGTGGATGGATGGATAGATGGATGAGTGGATGGGTGGATGGATGTGTGGATGGATGGATGAGTGGATGAGTAGATGGATGTGTGGATGGATGGATGGATGGATGGATGGATGATGGATGGATGGATGGATGGATGGATGGGTGGATGGATGGACGGATGGATGGATGGATGGATGGATGGATGGATGGATGGACGGATGGATGGATGGATGGGTGGATGGATGGATGGGTGGGTGGATGGATGGGTGGATGGGTGGATGGATGGGTGGGTGGATGGGTGAATGGATGGATGGATGGATGGATGGATGGATGGATGGATGGATGGATGGATGGACGGATGGATAGATGGATGGGTGGATGAGTAGACAGATGTGTGGATGGATGGGTGGGTGGATGGGTAGATGGGTGGATGGATGGATGGATAGATGGATGGGTGGATGGATGGATGGATGGATGGATGGATGGATGGATGGATGGATGGATGGATGGATGGATGGATGGATGGATGTACTCACACACAGCAGACTGATGCCAACGATGAACATCCCTACCATGGAGCAGAGCCACCTGGAAACAAACAGCTTTCTGTCACTTCCAGCTGCTGATCTACCAGAAACCTGCTGGATCGGGTCTGAACAGGACTCCGGGGTGCATTTTCAAAAAGAGATATATCTGTTGATTGAACAGCTTACGAATTTCCAGGAAAATTCTTCCGGATGTGAATCAACATAAGATTATAATCACAGGAAAGCTTAAGGACAGCAGAGGTGGGCTTAGCTCGTGTTTCCTTCAGCATCAGTAAAGTTCATCCTCCGAGCAGTCGGATGACTCAGGTCTGCTTCACCTTCACCTTTAGTGAAACAATGTTCCGGAAGGATCGACAAGTCTGCCGTTCATATCAGTTGTGAAGATGTTTAATGGTCTGATTGTAAAAACTCAAATAAGCTTGTAATGGAAACTTTATGAGATTACACTGAAAGAAAATATTGTTATTTCTTATCTTATCTTATTGCTCATTTTCTGTATTTTTACAGGTGCCAGCTAACAAAAGCCCCTCCCCCTCCATCTCTGTTGGGCTTCAGCTCTGCTACTCCCATCCCTTAATAATAATAATACATTTTATTTATTTATTTATTTATTTATAAGGCGCTTTTCAAAAAAACTCGAGTCCATATTGAGACAGGAAAATACAAACACATACTGACCGTCCCATTTTGTTGGCCAGAACTCCAAAGAGGTTTGTTCCGATCAGGTAGGACACACTAGCGGGCAGGAACGCCATACCTGCAACACAGCAGTCCATGTTTCATCTGCAGAGCTCAGTCATCTTTTATTTGGTTAAATTTCCACAATGAAAGAGTACAGATGATGGTGATGACGAGGATGGAAGCAGATAAGGTTAAATAAAATCAGAAAAAAGGGTGTTCAGTCTTCCAGAACATCTCTGAAAGCACTGGCGGTTTGCATGTTGTTTGACAAGGCTGCACTAAACTGGTAAAATTGAGACACGTTAAATGTCTTCTGAATTTATGTGTACCACCTGTTTACTTTTGGACATTGAACACTTAAAAGGGATTATGGCATGAAGGTAACCAGGTGAGGAAGAGTTTTAGGTGTTATTTCGTCCCATTGGTCCTGCAAACCTCTCTCAAGACGTTCAACATAGCTTCCTTTTTTAGGTCTAAATTCTCCAGCGTTCTTTACAGGTGCCAGGTCAGACTGCAGACGGACCGGTTCAGTACCTTCTTCCTCTCAGTCATAACTTTGTGATGAGCCCAGAATGTGGTTTTTAATCCTCCTGTTGAAAAATTCATGGACATTTCTGGAACAGATGTTGCTGTAGTTTTCTGCATCAATTCAGATGAGGAAATCCATCCATCCATCTTCTTTACCCGCTTAGCCCTGTGCAGGGTCAAGGGGGTCTGCCGGAGTCTATCCCGACTCATTACAGGCCAGAGGCAGGGGTCCACCTGGACGGGTCGCCAGTCTATCACAGGGCCACGTACAGAGACAGACAACCAATCACACTCACATTCACACCTACGGGCAATTTAGATTGACCAATCAACCTAACATGCATGTTTTTGGACTGTGGGAGGAAGCCGGAGTACCTGGAGGGAACTCACGCAAGCAGGGGGAGAACATGAGAACTCCACACAGAAAGACTCCCACCCAGGAATTGAACCAGGAACCTTCTTGCTGTGAGGCAACAGTGCTGACTACTAAGGGGGAAATGAACTCTGGAGACTGAGAGAACCCCAGACTATCGCAAAACTGGAATTCTGGTCTGGTTGATGGTAGTCTGGATGATCCTTTTCAAATACTGATTCAAAAACTGAATCTCAACTCCCATTTTAACTGCGTGACGGTCCGTCCCAGATTCTTCTGAGTCCAGAGACGTCTCGCTGCATAACATCAACATCAGGTCACTTTATTTCACATTGAAGTTTTAGGTGCCATTACTGACTGTGCCTCTGTATTGTATGATGCGGAGGTTTCCATGGTAACCCATGTCCATGTAGTTCTATAGGCTGTCGAATGATGGCTCTTGATTCAGTGTCGTCTGAGGGATCAGAGATCTCAGGTGTCCACTTTAGACTTGTTCTCTTGTTCTTTAATCGTTGAAATTCCTCCTGATTTCTTGAAAGGTTTAATAATGTTCTGAACTGTAGAAGGAGAAATACCTAAATATCCTCCGATCTTTATTTGAGGAGTATTGTTTTAAACATGTCACAGATTATCTAGCACATTTGTTGACCCAGTGAAGATCTTCAGTCCATTTTTGCTTCTCAAAAACTGCTTTTGTGCCAAAACATCACTATAATCGCCCGGTGACAGCTGTTCGTGAAGACACTATTATTAGTTGTTTTTTTAACCTCCTTACTAGATATTAATTGTCTTCTGTGAAGAACTAAAACTAAACTTCAGAATCGCAGACGTTTTTATCTTTTCAGTGACATTTCTGCTTCTTCTCAGCATTTGTCTGATTTTGGACCGTCGTCACAGACGCTGTGTCCTAATCTAATGACTGCAGGACATGAAGACAGACGGAGCATCGTACCAAGCTGCCATTTCGGGGAGCACATGGTCTGCATCATCCAGATGGGCAGAGTTGGCTCCAGGATCGCTACGCCCATGTTGGCAAAGCACAGAGACCCTGCAAGCAGACAGACTGGCGATATGTGATCTGAGCGCCGACAGGTTCCTCCCGGCGCTTGCACCCGGGAACTGATCATTTGACGAATGTAGTCAGTAGCTCGTTACCCGCACTGATGAGGATGTACGGATCTTTCAGCAGTGTCAGTAATGGCGTTCCCTCCACACTCTGAAAGACAAAAACACCTGAAATCTGTCACGTCAGATCAACGCCACGTGTCAGATGGCGTTATGTAAATCTGGGCCATTCAGCATTTCAGAAAGCTCCCGAGCGTCCGCTGGGAGAGTAAAACTTATACTTTGTACAGAGACTTACGAGCATATTGAGACTAAGTATAGTATAATGTAAGTATAATGTGAATAAATAAATACAAATAAGAAGACAGATGTTTCAAAGAGCAGGATGATTGACAGACAGCAGTGGGCGCTGCTGGAGCATTGCCTCGGCTTCTGAAATCCTTCTCTGCGGTTTGCAGCGTCCACAAAGCAACTTCAGGTGTTGAAAATGTTCATCCAACGCAAAGTGAAAAACCAGGTAGTTTCTTAACTGACCACTAGGGGCATGCTCCAAACCAAGTCAGTTTCAGCCGATGTCTACAGGTAAGTGATCAAATCCATCATCCAATTTAGTTTAGCTCACCGCCCCCTTGTTTGCACATATTATTGGATGATACCAAATTCGTAAGACCCAAAGAAATATATATTTCTTTTCTTTTTTTTTTTTTTTTTTTAAATAGTTTAGCTCATTCTAACCTATGATAACCAATGATTCCTGACATTCCTTATCCAATTCCTCCACCCTCTTTTCTTTTGTCACTTCAGAAATGGCATCTAAAGCAACACCTGCAAGAGCTGAAACATTGAGCTAAGCTTTTTTTTTTAATTACACGTACAGCTCACCTATCTACGCTCCCACCCTCACCTATGGCCATGAACTTTGAGTAATGACCAAAGGGACAAGATCACGGATACAAGCGGCCGAAATTAGTTTCCTCTGCCGGGTGGCTGGGCGCTCCTTTAGAGACAGGGGAGAAGCTCAGTCATCCGGGAGGAGCTCGGGGTCGAGCCGCTACTCCTTCACATCGAGAGGAGTCAGCTGAGGTGGCTTGGGCATCTGTGTAGGATCTCTCTCAGCTGGCTTGGGAATGCCTCGGGGTTCCCCCGGAAGAGGTGGAGGAAGTCTGGTGTGAGGGAGGTCTGGGCATCCCTGCTTAGACTTCTGCTTCCGTGACCCGGCCCAGATAAGCAGAAGAAGATGGATAGATGGACGTACAGCCACCTAAGAGTCCTGTGTTGTAGTTTGTAATTACTTCAATTTACGGCTTAGCTCCACCTTTTTTTGAATAACTAATAAAAAAAAAGTTAAACATGGGAGATCTGTGAGATGTGGCGGAGCACCACGACAGCTCTGGGGGTTTGCAGACTTTAATTCTTGTTTGGGCCATGGATGAAGAGCTTGCTGCGCCTTTCGTCCCTACACGGAGGCATGGGGCTCTTCGTTCCTGCAACAACCATCAACTCGCTGTGACCCAACGACATTTTGCCACCGAGGTGAGGACCAGGCCACGCAAAAGGTGCAACCATAGACTACCGGTCAATAGTTTGGAGACACTTTCCCATATAAAGGAATGGAAACGTCTGTAGAAGAACTGTAAGCCCTCTTTGATTAAATCCATCCTCATTAGACATCACTTCCAAAACAACATGTGAAAGGACCGCCAGAGAAGTGCTTTGATACGCTGTTGGAACCAGCACATACGGGCCCTTTGAAGACCTGGGATCCTGGTAGTCTGGGAAGCCAGATGGAGCTGATGAAGTTACCCAGGTACCTACTTGAGCCTTACTGACACATGGACCCAGCAGTGTAGCCCAACCGTGGTCAGATGTCACTACTGAAACGACTTCGTTTCAGGTGGTTTAGTAGCGACATCTGATCACAGGTCAGTGAAGCCAAAGTCAGGGAGCCTCATAGCCTGAGCTAAGCAACCGGGGCTGGGCGGAGTCAGCCCCTGCCAAGATGGTGGCAAGTAGAGCTGTAACCTCCTGATCAGAAGTCCTGCGCTGCAACACGAGCGTTCGTCCAGAAGCGTAGCCGCACGTTGCGCTGCAGCGCCCCCTGCTGTGTGGATGCTGGCATACTTTGTTCGCATGTTGCATCAAGATGACATGAATTCAAAGCTTGAAAAGCAGAAAAAAGAAACATCACTGTAAAACTCCACGATGAACCAAGGCTGTAATAGTTAAGGTTCTAATGTCACCACACATTCAGAGCACTTTGAAATAACTCACGCCAGGAGAGATCTTTGAGGGCTGCAGGATGCAGAGCTGCAACGCTGCAACACAATCACACAGGTCGTTTAGAAAGCAGCAGACGGCAGCAGCAACATTCACCCCCACCTCAGCCTACAGGGGGCAGCACATCTATGTTTGTGATGTTTGCCCCGCTCTGGAGGCTCGTTACCCATCTTACCTCCATCAAACAGAGCCAAGAAGGCCAGGATCAGGAAGGGGGCGCTTTTCCCCACAAACTCGTACATCACACTTCCGAATGGAGCGCCGACTGCAGTAAAGCACACACATACACAAATTATACATGACCACGAAAACAAAAGCAGTAGGGCGCTGTTGAAGGCATGAACTCAGAACACAACCGCTGCATCCGAAGCTTCAACGGGCTGGTCGAGGTGCTCCAGGGTCGGTTCCACAAGAGCAGAATCAGGTCCAAAAAAATCCAGACAGCAGCAAACACAAAAGGTGTTTGTGTGTGCGGTTTCTTACTTACTCAGAACTCCCATCGCCAGTCCTCCCAGTGCGACGCCCATGGCGATGCCTCGCTCCTCGTCATCGGTGTACACGCTGGCCAACATGCCCAGACCTGCATGGAAAGATTTTAAATTAAATGTTTGACATCACCAACAGTATAAAAGTAAAACAAAAAACAAAACACTAGCTGGGGCTTCATCCACCTGTCATGTGAATTTAGATCAAACGTCCGAAACACCTCTTCAGAGAGGTCTCCAGGAATGATTCCAAACTGCTGTAGTTGTTCACGCGGGTGATCAGTGATGTGACTGACATCTTGCCCCAGCTGCATCCAACTCGCTGGTCTTACACAAACCAGGTAGTGAGGAAACGTGCAGTTCCTGAACTGACCACTGGGGGCTGGTTTCTGCCTACAGCAGAAATAAATCATTTACAGCCTGGTATGAAAAAATAAAAGCTAGATTTCACATCCATGACAACTGACCCAAGAGCACAGCTGGTACCTGTAGTAGAGGCCACGGCTCTGGTTCGGCCTGGACGTGTCTGGTTATTCCTGACAAACGGCCAGCTTTGCTAATCTTCTCCACCAGAGGACACTGGCTGAACAGCCTCCAACTCATCAACTTCTACCTTGTGTCATTTCAGGACCCGTCTCCAGGTTGACTGACAGGAACAAGAGCCAACGACTTCAGACATATGGAGCTGAAAACGGAGTAGTGCAGCTCTGCTGGGACGTGCGGTTGCTCAGCTTGTTCTTGATGTGTCCAAAAGAAAAGCCACAGCAACGTTGACGTCACTTTTATAATGCATTATGGGCATGCATCAGTGAGCTTGGCAAAGCAGCCTAAGGCAGCTGAAGGCTGCTAAACCAGATGACACCAGCTGGCCCACCTCTAGATCATCAGCAGGATCCCCCATTTAGGCAACTTTCAGGACCCTTTAAGTTGACCAATTAGAGCATAGCTAATGGGATCGGTGGTGCTCAGCTACCCACTGGCCGCGGCGTAAGCCGTTCGCCTCGGTCGACCTGTAGGCGACCACAAACAGCCCATCAGCATCCTTCAACGGAGCTACTCTGGATCCCGTGGGAACGCCACTGATCCTTATTTCAGCACTTGTTTCAGATGTCATGTCAGTAGCAAAATCTGAAACGAGGATGTTTGGACAGTTTTAATTAGAATTAATACAGTGTTAATTAGCATTATACATTTGTTTTTGCTATGACAGCAAAGCTAAAATAGGTCATGCGTGGTGAAGTAAGGTGGCTGCGTTCCGGTCTGCTTCCCGGCCTTCAACTCTGTCTATTTGCCTAACTTTTCATTAACCAGGGTTGGTCGGCATCAGTTCCTACCAAGACAGCATCATTGAGAAAGACGAACGAGAGGCTTCAAAAGCATTCTTCAGATTTAACTGTAGTTGCAGGAAATACTTTTGGTGGTTAAAGACAAAAACATGAAAAGTAAAGTGTGATGTGTAGGCTTCAAGCAGCACTTAGATCTTCGCCTCCGTAACACCAGAACCCTGATAACCGCATACGTAAGGGACGTCGTAACCCTGACATTATCAACAGTAGCTGTTGGAGCTGAAGGTCCATCAAAGATTTCACCTTTCTGTTGGCAGCACTCGTTGAGTCATTGTCTTATTGATTGCAGGTGTGTCTACAGGTGTTTTTAAGGTAACGTTAGTTATTTCAGCTGTGACGTGTTGAAGCATCACCTGCGACAGATGAGAAGGATGAGCCAATTCCCTGCAGGGCGCGAGCGAAGAACAGCAGAGCATAAGTCCCTGAGAAGGCAAACACTGACACACACACCGCCAGGTCAGATTCACGTGGATCAGGACAAAAGCTGTTGCGTCGTGTGTGTGATGCTACTTACTGATGGTGGACACAAACATGATGATGAAACCTGCAAACATGGGGATGTGATAGCCGATCCTGCAGAGAAGAAGAAAACGCCTGTAGTTAGACTGGTTCTCTGTCAGTACCGAGAACCAAACAGAGTGAAACCGGGGTTTATCACAGCTGCAAAGCAGAGAGCATCACATCACCCATGAAGTGGCTTTGAAGCCAGTAAAACGCCGAGAGGCTCCTTCCAACAACAAACTACTTCGACTGGACTGTTTCCTCCCCATTTGTCCTGCCCATTCCAAATGGGCAGGACAAACAAACCTGTCAGTCATTTTTAACACGCACGCCTCACCTCAGTCGCGAGTTAGCTTAGCTCAGATAATGTTACCTTGTTTGTTCGAATAAAAATCTGTCCAAACGTCCAAACTGAACAATGTCACAACTCTGGTCAAGCTCCACAGAGCTCGACGTGGGTCTGCAGCAGCGGTCCGACTGCAGCCATCAGTGGCCTCCACCCTGAGCCAAAAACCTGCAGCGGCCAACTCAGCCCTCAGCTGCCAGATCTCAAAAAAACACACCCATATTGATGCATACATTTATTGCCGTGGATTATTTTAACCTTTCATTCCTTGTACAGTTGTCACGGATGTAACATCTAGCTGCAGAGACCAAAAATGATTGATGAATCTGGTTGTAAATTTGTTCATTTATGCTGTAAATGTGTGGAAAAGTGTAAAAGAGTGGATTTTATAATGGGGATCAATGGAGCTTAATTCACTCCTGGATCCGGACCCTGGTGGTGATTAGAGGAGCTGCAGGTGTGGATTCGGTCCCTGGTGGTGATTAGAGGAACCGCAGGTGTGGATCCGGTCCCTGGTGGTGATTAGAGGAACTGCAGGGGTGGATCCGGACCCTGGTGGTGATTAGAGGAACTGCAGGTGTGGATCCGGACCCTGGTGGTGATTAGAGGAACTGCAGGTGTGGATCCGGACCCTGGTGGTGATTAGAGGAACTGCAGGTGTGGATCCGGACCCTGGTGGTGATTAGAGGAACTGCAGGGGTGGCTCGGGACCCTGGTGGTAATTAGAGGAACTGCAGCTGTGGATCCGGGCCCTGGTGGTGATTAGAGGAACTGCAGGTGTGTATCCTGTCCCTGGTGGTGATTAGAGGAACTGCAGCTGTGGATCCGGGCCCTGGTGGTAATTAGAGGAACTGCAGTTGTGGATCCTGTCCCTGGTGGTGATTAGAGGAACTGCAGGGGTGGATCCGGACCCTTGTGGTGATTAGAGGAACTGCAGGTGTGGATTCGGTCCCTGGTGGTGATTAGAGGAACCGCAGGTGTGGATCCGGTCCCTGGTGGTGATTAGAGGAACTGCAGGGGTGGATCCGGACCCTGGTGGTGATTAGAGGAACTGCAGGTGTGGATCCGGACCCTGGTGGTGATTAGAGGAACTGCAGGTGTGGATCCGGACCCTGGTGGTGATTAGAGGAACTGCAGGTGTGGATCTGGACCCTGGTGGTGATTAGAGGAACTGCAGGAGTGGATCCGGACCCTGGTGGTGATTAGAGGAACTGCAGGGGTGGCTCGGGACCCTGGTGGTGATTAGAGGAACTGCAGGGGTGGCTCGGGACCCTGGTGGTGATTATAGGAACTGCAGGTGAGGATCCGGACCCTGGTGGTGATTAGAGGAACTGCAGGTCCGGATCCGGTCCCTGGTGGTGATTAGAGGAACTGCAGGTGTGGATCCGGACCCTGGTGGTGATTAGAGGAACTGCAGGTGTGGATCCGGACCCTGGTGGTCAGCAGAAGAACTAAATGTATTGCTTCTTCTGTGCTGGTGTCAGTTTAGCGAGCTGGATGTGACTGCTTTGTGTCGACGTGGGAAAGGCTGGAAAATTTAACCTGACCTGGTCAGAAATACAAAACCTGATCCTCCTGTTGTCAAACTACTTTTGAGTCCATGCCATTACTGCTGTCTAGGAAAACGAAGATATTGCTTGACTGCTGTCCTGGAAAACCAAACTTAATCCGCTGATGAACACAGTTCTTTCCAACATCACCCTCAACGGTTCATCTGTGGTTTTAGACAAGTTCATGTTGCACTTGTCTCGGTTACCAACCAAAACTCAACTCCCGAGCTTGTCACCACTCAGAAATCCCACCACAACCCAACGTCCACCTGTAGACTCAATCAGCATGTTAGTGCTGTGGGTAGGGACGCAGACTGAGTACTAGCAGATCCACCAGGTTTGAAAACATAAACCTTGGTGCCATAAAATTCCACTTTGAAATGTCTGCTGAAGCGTTTACTGTGGTGGACACGCACTTCCGGCAGAATATGACCACACAAAGCAACTCAACCTCTATGACATCATAGAGAGCTGAGGTTTAAAAAAACTCAGCCGCCTTACGTGTTGAGCTTGTAATCACTACAAAATACATTTATCTCAAGTTTTGAGCATCTAATCCTGTCTAAGATGACAATTACACTGTAGATATGACAGAAAACAGAGAAAAAGGAATACGACAACACACAACAAAGACAAAAACAATGAGTAATCAAAGAACAGCTGCTTTAAAAACTTATGTGTCAAGAATGACGGAAGTTTATCTGCATCTGAAACACCTGTTGGTGAGCGGCCCAATGAACGGGTTGACAAGCAGCTGGACCAGCGCTTTGGAGGCAAACAACAAGCCAACACGAACGTTTTCCTCCTCAAGAAACACGCTGTCCTGAAGACAGGAGGACTCCTGCAGGAGGAAAGGAAAGAAGAGAAGGAGACAAGCAGATGGGGTATATTTTTGATCTGTGATGAGAAGGCTGCTGACTGCGAGGGTGTCCTTCACCTACTGTGACGTTGGCGGTCTTGTTGGCGTTCAGCTCTGTGGTTGGGCTGGTCTGACCCGTTGAATCAGCGTTGGGGGTCGGGTCAGTTCGGATCTCCTGCAGGCTGAACGTGGTGTTGTCAAACAGGGACACCAGAGATGAGAAGGAGGGTGGAGGCACCTGGGGACTCTGCTGGGGGTCCGTACCCGGGACTGGCGAACTGTAGCTGGGTCGAGGAAGCTGGGAGGACCACCTGGAGGTCAGGACTTCGGAGGAGGGGGGCTGGGAGGGTTGGGTGTCAGGTAGAGTCAGCTGGGATGGCAGGGCAGTCTGTGGTTCTGGACTGGGATGCTCAATGGCATAGAGGAACGTTGGAATGATTGGCACTGAAGAAAGGAGATTGATTAACTGATTTGTACCCAAGGTCCTAAATCTGATCAGGGACCAGCCAGGGTGACCATGTGACAGAACCTGAACATTTCTGGATTAGTGATGAAAGTACTTTCATTCTTCACAAAATAACTCCTAATTCATCTGCAGTAGATGTATTACAACAGGTACAACCGGACGTCCTTCTGGGGACGCTGTGTGAAATGTAAATCATAAAAAAATACAATGATTTAAAACTACAATTTCAGTCCCAACAAGACAGAAAACATATCAAATACTTAAATGGACGTAATGTAGCATCTCAGGGTTGACCGCTGTGCACCAAAACCTCTGCCTTCTTCACACATCACCCCATAAACATCTGGACCTGAGGAGAACAGCTGGTGGAGATTTGGGACAGGAAGGTTGTCCCATTCTGGTCTGACAGGACTGGAGCTGCTCAGCAGTCCTGGGTGATGTTTCCAGATGTCTGGAAGAGTTCCTGGTATCGTCACATTCTAGTCTTCTCTAATCTTTAACAGTTCATTTGAGTCTTTTTATGTCTCTAGCAACAAGTGCGTTTGATGGTTCATGTTCATGTTGGTCTCTGAAAAGATCCTGGAGACAACTGGTGTTGGAACAGACGCTGTAGAGCTGCAGCTGCTGCAGAAGAGGCCTCCATGAACTTCTGCATTTGTGGGACTGACAGTTTACTTTCTAAATGTTTTGTGCGTTCACATTAGACGTCATGTTGAGCTGAGCTCCAAAAACCCATCCCAGGTTGTGAGGCAACAAAAGAGGAAGAATGAACATGTTTGACTGGTACTTTACTGGAAAAAACAAATGTTAATTTCGACTAGATCCACAACACTTGTCTGGTACATTTTCTCTTCAGAGGGACAATTTATGGTCAACTTATGGTGACGAATGGTAGAGAACCGTCAATTGATCCTCCTCTTTACTTCTGAAAGAAAGGGAGTCAGTCTTTGTTTAAACATTTAGAAAAACAACACCAGGATGTGTTAAAAATAGGATCTTTAAATCTTTAATAATGTGAAGATGCAGAAGAAGAAGCAGTGAAGGAGAGAAGGACGAGGAGAATATCTGAGAGAAGACAAACCGAACAAAGAGTCTGTTTTAAAGTTCAAGTTCAGGGGTGACGAGTGTGCGTGTGTGTGTATGTGTGTGTGTGTGTGTGTGTGTGTGTGTGTGGTCGTGTGTGTGCGTGTGTGCGTGTGTGTGTGTGTGTGTGTGTGTGTGTGTGTGTGTGTATGTGTGTGTGTGTGTGTGTGTGTGTGTGTGCGTGTGCGTGTGTGTGCGTGTGCGTGTGCGTGTGTGAGCGTGTGTGCGTGTGTGTGTGTGTGTGTGTGTGTGTGTGGTCGTGTGTGTGCATGTGTGTGTGTGTGTGTGTGTGTGTGTGTGTGTGTGTGTGTGAGTCTAACGGCAGACGACAGCACCGACCTCGAGGTTCTTAGCTGCGTCACAAATCTGAGCCTCCATCAGAGGACAAAAGGCCAAACATTTGTGGACGGATGAAAGTCTGGTTTACACGTGACTGCAGGCTCAATGACGTCCCGCCTCCACCTCCTCCTACATTTGTCCGTGATCTTCAGCCTTCTGGGAAACGGCATTAAAACCATACATGACTGTATTGTGGAAATCACTGCACGGACCCAGGAATCTCCCAGAAATCTGTATAAACCCCCGTGTTTACTGGGGTACCGCTCAGAAGCCACGTCCAGCTGCTCCAGGAAGGAAAAAAGTGGTTGCAGTTCCTCTACTGACCACTAGAGGCTGGAAAGTGAGTTCAAGACCTTTCATCTCCATGTAAAGTGTTCAGTTTTACAGCAGAAATAAACCTATTTCTGTATCTAGATGTCACATCCATGACAACTGTATGGGGGTCCAGGACGCAGCCTCCTTCCACTGCATTGTGGACCCCCGTACAGCCTGGGCTCGCCACAGGATGCTGGAGGCCTCTACTTTGGTACGTTGGTGTTTGAAAATATCACAATGTATCTAATGTAACATTAGGTACCATTGCAGGTGAACATGTGTCCAAGCGAGAGTAGCTGTTCCAGAGGCATCCGGCTCCGCTTGTTCCGCTTCTGTTTGTTGACTGTGGTCCAAACTAACACGGATCAACACGGTGCTTCAAACGCACCAAAGGACATCTATGCTTGGTCTTACTTTCCATGCAGTCCCATTAATACTGGACCGGGACGAAGGTGAAAACCACATCCTCCAGACTAGAGTGGTAGGGCCATCCAGCTTGTTATCAGAGTCCGAAACCCCGCGTCTCTGGTGGCATGGAAGCCCTTTAGTGTCTGTGGAACTGACAGCTGGAACATCTAGGAAGGAAACGTCAATGAAAGATTTATCCAGGTTTTGGGGCAACATCTGCTCCCATCCAGACAATGTCTTCATCAGGGAAGGTCTTGCTTTTTCAGAAAAAACAGTGTTAAACCACATCTCTTCAGTTCAGTACTTTATTGACATTATCATAATAACAGTTATAAATAAGGAGATATTTCAGGGGAGTGGTGGCCTAGTGGTTACAGTGGTGGGCTTGGGCGTGGAGGATGGCGGCACTGAGCCACTGAGCCACTGCTCACTAGTGAAACCAGTTGATGGGTTAAAAGCAGAGACTAATTTCGGTGTGCATCTTACATACATACGATGTCCACACTGACAAGAATGATCAGACAAAAAAAAAAAAAACTCAGTTATAAATAAGGAGATACCGGAGACCAGGGACTGTTGAGCAGCTCCAGTCCAGAACGCGACAACATTCCCCTCCCAAAACTCCACCAGATGGTCTCCTGAGATCCAGATGTTTATAGATGTTTGGTAAAAAAAGAGATGCCACACAGTGGTGAACATCATCCTAAACCAACTTTAGTAGGACATGTTGAATTCAAAATGACCTTGTTGTTGTTCTGGTGATGTATTTGATGTATTTCATATGTTCCACTGTCAATAAAATATGGACTTTGAGCTTTTCAGATGATTGTTTGGTTTTTACTTTATGCAGTGCACCAACTTTTTTTGAAACTCAAGCTGCTGGAGAAGCTGGCGGGGGCTCTGAGTGGTCAACTCGTCCAGAAAGACAAGCTGGCTACTTGTAGTAGGAATATTTGACAAAGTAAACACACCACTAAGTCATGATTTACAGGGCAACTCCCTGAATCCAGCACTCTGGAAACAAAGCTGACGTTAGTTTGTGTCTCGCGTTTACTCACCGACCACAGTCAGCAGCATGTTGTCGAGCAGCAGAGCGACACACACCACCACCAGGACGAGCCGGGGAGACTCTCGGCTCTGATGGAGCCACGCCATGCCTGCACCCACGAAAACATCTATCACCTTCGCCTACATTTATTTATGGACACATCTCTTTACAGTCTTTAAAAGCATCTGTTCACATGTTATCTTCAACCGTGTTGAATGAACATTGGCTGCTGTTTGGAAGATGTTCATCTGAGGGGACGTTCATGTGGTAGATCAAGGGTCACCAACCCATTTGAAACTGAGAGCTGCTCAGTTACTCAGTTACTACGGCTACTTTGCATGATTGAACCTTTTGAATAAAGCAGGGTTTCTCCTTTGATGACAGTATTTGATTTAATTTATGAGTGTAGATGTTCATTGGGTTAGATGTTCATGGGTTTAAATGTTCATGGGTTTAGATGTTCATGGGTGTAGATGTTCATGGGTAGATGTTCATTGGTTTAGATGTTCATGGGTGTAGATGTTCATGGGTTTAGATGTTCATTGGTTTAGATGTTCATGGGTGTAGATGTTCTTGGGTGTAGATGTTCATGGGTTTAGATGTTCGAGAGTATGTTGAGAGAGATGTTTGAGAGTAACGTAATTTCGATTCTCTATATGTGCCTCACATGTAGTAGAATTGACAATAAACTTGACTCTGACTCTGACTCTGAATGTTCATGGGTGTAGATGTTCATTGGTTTAGATGGTCATGGGTGTAGATGTTCATGGGTAGATGATCATGGGTGTAGATGGTCATGGGTGTAGATGTTCATGGGTAGATGTTCATTGGTTTAGATGTTCTTGGGTAGATGTTCATGGGTGTAGATGTTAATGGGTTTAGATGTTCATGGACGGATGGATGGATGGACGGACGGACAGACGGACGGACGGATGGACGGATGGACGGACGGACGGACGAATGGGTTGATGGATGGATGGATGGATGGATGGATGGATGGATGGATGGATGGATGGATGGATGGATGGATGGATGGATGGATGGATGGATGGATGGATGGATGGATGGATGGATGGATGGGCCAATCAACATATTGGGTTTTCACGAGGCGGGGCTTATCTAGCGTAAGTGAACATATGATGCTAATGATTTTGTGAGCTTTTCCACACATAACATTAATTAATGGGTTTAAACTTTGTTTTAAGATTCATGACAGATTTCTGCCAGCTGTTTGTGATCATATCCAACAGTCTCTGACAGGTTTAGGGTAAGACTCTAACCCTAACTACAGATGTTCCTTAACCACGCAGAGTCTGGTAGGTGGATACCAATACAATACCAGTGCTATTCTAAAAAAAACGTTTTTTCTCTGTAAATTACATTTAGCACTAACATTGCATGATTGTTATTGTTCTTACTGTTGTTGATGAACGACATGTATTTTATATGATTAATTAAATTAAAACAAAGAATATCTACTGAATATCTATCGAAGCTAGAAAACCGAGGATTGCCAGCATGCCCTCAGTCGTGATATTTCCTTGCCTCCTTTTGCTGCATCACCCTTTGAAGAGAAAGGATTGATGGTAACATCGTCTCCAAGCGTGTGACTGCATCAAACTTAACGACTTGGGAAGAACGTTCAGATGTTCGTCATAAAGCTGATTGATTTAGCTTACGTAAATACGTTAAGTTGCAGTCGGGAACAGAGATGACCAGACAAACTCCACTGCAGCTCCAAACGTTCAAATTACTGCTAAAATTCAACATTTAGGCAGGACATCCAGGACAACGAGTTCTACAATATTGTTCATAGTGGTGTCGAACAACTCTTGCACCTGCAGAGATGTCCACATGGACAGAATCTTTCTACAGCCAGTTGCAACCTTCCTTAACTCTTAACCAGAAGGGAAACTGAAATATTGTTTTAATATCAGAGACATTCAGACATTCAGAGCAGCTGGCTCACTAAAGTTGCACAAAAATATAATAAATTAATCTGCAGGAAAATCCATGCCTAGATTTGTATGATACCTCTGTTGTATTGAGTGAACTCGGTGACATCAGCAGGCAGCTGAACAGAGAGCAAGAGCTCCTTCATATCATATCTGATCTTTAATAAAACTGCAGAGCAGGGTGTTGTCAGACTCCATATGTTAGTCTAAGCCTCGAGACTACAGCTGCTTTTAACACAAGCGTTGGTGCCTCACTTGAAGAGTAGACATCTGAGCATCTTCAACACCCAGGTTCCACACATTATAACCTACACTACATTGTCAAATGTATTCGCTCACTCATCAAAATATTGGGAATCAGGTGTTCCAGTCACTTCCATGGCCACAGGAGAATAAAATCAAGCACCGAGTCATGCAGACTGTTTTTACAACTATGTGAAAGAATGAGTCCTCTCAGGTTCTCAGTGAAGTCCAGCGTGGAACCGTGACAGGAGCCACCTGTGCAACAAATCCAGTTGTGAAATTTCCTGGCTCCTAAATATTCCACAGTCAACTGTCAGCTGTATTACAAAAACATGTAAGTGTTTGGGAACGACAGAAACTCAGCCACAAAGTGGTCGGACATGTAAGGTCAGCGGATGCTGAGAAGCATAGTGCCCAGAGGTTCACAACTTTCTGCAGTCAGTCGCTACAGACCTCCAGCCTTCATGTGGCCTTCAGATCATCTCCAGAACAGTGTGCAGAGATCTTCACGGATGGGTTTCCATGGCGAGCAGCTGCATCCAAGACAAACATCACCAAGTGTAATGCAAAGCTTCACATGCGGTGTAAAACACGCCGCTACTGGACTCTGTGGAGTGGAGATGCCTTCTCTGGAGTGATGAATGGAGCTTCTCCATCTGTCAATCTGATGGACCAGTCTGGGTTTGGTGGTTGCCAGGACAACAGTACTTGCCTGACTGCATTGTACCAAGTGTAAAGTTTGGTGGAGGGGGGATTATGGCGTGGGGTTGTTCTTCAGGAGCTGGGCTTGGCCCCTTAGTTCCAGTGAGAGAATCTGAATGCTTCAGGAGACCAAGAACCTTTGGACAATTCCAGCTCCCAACTTTGTTGGAACAGTTTGGATCTGGCGGTAGAATGAAAGGAGTGACCTTTACCTTTACACATGACCTCCCCATATAATTGCTGACAAGTGCTTAAGTTTTACAAGAAAATTAGAAATTAGTCATAATTTGAAACTAATAGGAGGATACTTTCTAAAACTGTCATCACATGTAAAGGGTTTTGGTTCTCACATTCTGGGTTGTGGTTCTCACAGATTCTGGGATTTTGATTCTCATAGATTCTGGGTTTTGGTTCTAACATTCTGGGCTTTCTTTCTCAGAGTTTGGGTTTTGGTTCTCACATTCGGGGTTTTGGCTCAAATATACTGGGTTGTGGTTCTCACAGATTCTGGGTTTTGGTTTCTAAATGCTGGGTTTTGGTTCTTAGATTCTGGGTTTTGGTTCTCACATTCTGGGTTTTGGCTCTCACATTCTTGGTATTGGTTCTCACATTTTGGGTTTTGGTTCTCACAATCTTGGTTTTGGTTCTTACATGCTGGGTTTTGGTTCTCGCATGGTGGGTTTTGGTTCTTTGATTCTGGGTTTTGGTTCTCACATGCTGGGACCCAGAATGTGAAAAAACATTTTGGGTTTTGGCTCATAGATAATGGGTTTTGGTTCTCACAGATTCTGAGTTTTGGTTCTCAGATTCTGGGGTTTGGCTCTCAGATTCTGGGTTTTCTTTCTAAGAGTTTGGGTTGTGGTTCTCACATTATGGGTTTTGGCTCAAAGATACTGGGTTGTGGTTCTCACAGATTCTGGGTTTTGGCTCACAGATTCTGGGTTTTGGTTAGTAGATTCTGGGATTTGGTTCTCAGATTATGGGATTTGGTTCTCAGAATCTGGGGTTTGGTTCTCACAGATTCTGGGTATTGCTTCTCAGATTCTGGGTTTTGGTTCTTAGATTCTGGGTTTTGGTTCTCAGATACTGGGTTTTGGTTCTCACATGGTGGGTTTTGGTTCTTTGATTTTGGGTTTTGGTTCTCCCATGCTGGGTTTTGTTTTTCACATTCTGGGTTTTGGCTCATAGATACTAGGTTGTGGTTCTCACAGATTCTGGTTTTGATTCTTACTGATTCTGGGTTTTAGTTCTCACATGCTTGGTTTTGGTTCTCACATTCTGGGTTTTGTTTCTCAGATTCTGGGTTGTGGTTTTTAGATTCTGGGTTTTGGCTGTCACATTCTGGGTTTTGGTTCTCTGATTCTTGGTTTTGGCTTTTAGATTCTGGGTTTTGGTTCTCAGATTCTGGGCTTTGTTTCTCACAATCTGGGTTTTGGTTGTCATATTCTGGGTTGTGATACTCACATTCTGGGTTTAAGCTGAAATATACTGGGTTATGGTTTTCATGGATTCTGGGTTTTGGTTCTTACAGATTCTGGATTATGGTCCTTACATGCTGTGTTTTGGTTTTTAGATTCTGGGTTTTGGTTCTCAGATTCTAGGTTTTGCATCTCACATTCCGTGTATTGGTTCTCATATTCTGGGTTTTGGTTTGTAGATTCCGGGTTTTGGTTGTCAAAGATTCTGGGATTATGTTCTCAGATTCTAGGATTTGGTTCTCAGATTCTGGGTTTTGTCTCACAGATTCTAGGTATTACTTCTCAGATTCTGGGATTTGGTTCTCACAGATTCTGGGATTTGGTTCTCAGATTCTGGGATTTGGTTCTCAGATTCTGGGATTTGGTTCTCAAATTCTGGGGTTTGTCTCACAGATTCTAGGTATTATTTCTCAGATTCTGGGATTTGGTTCTCACAGATTCTGTGATTTGGTTCTCAGATTCTGGGATTTGGTTATCAAATTCTGGGTTTTGTCTCACAGATTCTAGGTATTACTTCTCAGATTCTAGGTTTTGGTTCTCAGATTCTGGGATTTGGTTCTCAGATTCTCGATTTTCGTCCACAGATTCAGGATTTTGGCTCTCAGATTCTAGGTATTACTTCTCAGATTCTGGGATTTGGTTCTCACAGATTCTGGGATTTGGTTCTCAGATTCTGGGATTTGGTTCTCAAATTCTGGGTTTTGTCTCACAGATTCTAGGTATTATTTCTCAGATTCTGGGATTTGGTTCTCACAGATTCTGGGATTTGGTTCTCAGATTCTAGGATTTGGTTATCAAATTCTGGGTTTTGTCTCACAGATTCTAGGTATTACTTCTCAGATTCTAGGTTTTGGTTCTCAGATTCTAGGTGTTAGTTCTAAGATTCTGGATTTTGCTTCTGAGATTCTTATTATTGTCTCTCACATTCATGATTTTGCCTCTAAGATTCTGGGTTTTGGTTTTCAGATTCTGGTTTTTGATTCTCACATTCTGGGTTTTGGTTCTCACATTCTGGGTTTTCTTTCTCAAATTATGGGTTTTGGTTCTCACACTCTGGGATTTGGTTCTTTGACTGTGGGTTGTTGTTCTCACATGCTGGGTTTTGTTTTTTACATTCTGGGTTTTGGTTTTCACATTCTGGGTTATGATTCTCACATGCTGTGTTATGGTTCTCAGATTCTGGGTTTTGGCTCTCAGATTCTGGTTATTGCTTCTCAGATTCTGGTGTTTGGCTCTCAGATTCTGGGTTGTGGTTCTCACAGATTCTGGGTTTTGGTTCTCAGATTTTGGGTTTTGGCTCTCAGATTCGTGGTTTTGGTTCTCTCATTCTTGGTATAGGTTCTTACATGCTTGGTTTTATTTCTCACAGATTCTGGGTTTTGATTCTTACTGATTCTGGGTGATAGTTCTCACATTCTGGGTTTTCTATCTTAAATTCTTAGTTTTGGTTCTCACATGCTTGGTTTTGGTTCTCACATTCACATGCTGTGTTTACTTTTTTTACATTCTGGGTTTTGGTTTTCACATTCTTGATTTTGTTTCTCACATTTTGGGTTTTGGTTCACAGATTGTGGGTATTGCTTCTCAGATTCTGGGTTTGGGTTCTTTGATTCTGGGTTATGGTTCTCAGAGTCTGGGTTTTGACTTTCAGATTTTGGATTTTGGTTCTCACATTCTGGGTTTTGATTCTCACAGATTCTGGGTTCATGTTTTCACATTCTGGGTTTTCTTTCTCAAATTCTGGGTTTGGGTTCTCACATGCTGGGTTTTGTTTCTCAGATTCTGGGCTTTCGGTCTCAGATTCTTGGTTTGGTCTCACCGAATCTGGGTATTGCGTCTCAGATTCTATGTTTATTTTCTCAGATTCTGGGTTTTTGCATTTAGATTCTGGGTTTGGGTTATTAGATCCTGGGCTTTGGTATTCACATTCTGGGTTTTGGTTTTTCAGTTTTTGGGTTGTATTACTCAGATTCTGGGGTTTTGTTCTCACAAATTCCAGGTTGTGGTTCTCAGATTCTGGGTTTTGGTTCTTAGATACTGTGTTATGGTTCTCAGATTCTGGTTTTTGGTTCTCACATTCTGGGTTTTGGTTCTCATAATCTTGGTTTTGGTTCTCACATGCTGGGTTTTGGTTCTTTGATTATGGTTTTTGGTTCTCACATGCTTGGTTATGTTTTTCACATTCTGGGTTTTGGTTGTCACATTTTGGGTTTTGGCTCATAGATACTGGGTTGTGGTTCTTAAATTATGGGTTTTGGTTATAAAAGATTATCGGTATTGGTTCTCAGATTCTAGGTTTTGGCTCACAGATTCTGGGTATTGCATTTGAGATTCTGGGTTTATGTTCTCAGATTCTGGGTTTTGGTTTTTAGATTCTGGGATTTTGGTTCTCAGACTGGGTGTTGTTTCTCAGATTCTGGGTTTTGGCTCTCAGATTCTGGGTTTTGGTTCTCACATTCTGGGTTATGTCTCTCAGATTCGAGGTTTCGGCTTACAGATTGTGGGTATTGCTTCTCAGATTCTGGGGTTTGTTTCTCAGATTCTGGATTTTGGTTTACAGATTATGGGTGTTGCTTCTCAGATTCTGGGGTTTGTTTCTCAGATACTGGATTGTGGCTCTCAGATGCTGGGTTTTGGTTCTCACATTCTGGGTTTTGGTTCTCACAATCTGGGTATTGGTTCTCACATTCTTGGTTTTTGTTTTCACATTCTGTGTTTTGTTTCTCAATTTCTGGGTTTTAGTTCTCACATTCTGGGTTTTGGTTCTCACATTCTGGGTTTTTGTTTTCACATTCTGGGTTTTTGTTTTCACATTCTGGGTTTCGCTTATTAAATTCTGGGTTTTGGTTCTCACATTCTGGGTGTTGTTTCTCACATTCCTGGTATTGGTTCTCACATTCTGGGTTTTTGTTTTCACATTCTGTGTTTCGTTTCTCAATTTCTGGGTTTTAGTTCTCACATTCTGGGTTTTGGTTCTCACATTCTGGGTTTTGGTTTTCACATTCTGGGTTTCGCTTATTAAATTCTGGGTTTCGCTTCTCAATTTCTGGGTTTTAGTTCTCACATTCTGGGTTTTGGTTCTCACATTCTGGGTTTTTGTTTTCACATTCTGGGTTTCGTTTCTCAAATTCTGGGTTTTGATTCTCACATTCTGGGTATTTTTTTTCACATTTTGGGTTTCGCTTCTTAAATTCTGGGTTTTGGTTCTCACATTCTGGGTTTTGTTTCTCACATTCTTGGTATTGGTTCTCACATTCTGGGTATTTTTTTTCACATTCTGGGTTTCACTTCTTAAATTCTGGGTTTTGGTTCTCAAATTCTGTGTTTTGGTTCTCACATTCTGGGTTTCGGCTTACAGATTACGGGTTTTGCTTCTCAGATTCTGGGGTTTGTTTCTCAGATTCTGGGGTTTGTTTCTCAGATTCTGGGTTTTGGCTCTCAGATTCTGGGGTTTTGGTTCTCACATTCTGGGTTTTGGTTTACAGATTATGGGTATTGCTTCTCTGATTCTAGGGTTTGTTTGTCAGATTCTGGGTTTTGGCTCTCAGATTCTAGGTTCTGTTCTCACATTCTGAGTTTTGGTTCTCACAATCTGGGTATTGGTTCTCACATTCTTGGTTTTTGTTTTCACATTCTGTGTTTCGTTTCTCAATTTCTGGGTTTTGGTTCTCACATTCTGGGTTTTGGTTCTCACATTCTGGGTTATGGTTCTCAATTTTTGGTTTCGCTTCTTAAATTCTGGGTTTTGGTTCTCACATTCTGGGTTTTGTTTTTCACATTCTTGGTATTGGTTCTCACATTCTGGGTATTTTTTTCACATTCTGGGTTTCACTTCTTAAAGTCTGGGTTTTGGTTTTTAGATTCTGGGATTTTGGTTCTCAGACTGGGTGTTGTTTCTCAGATTCTGGGTTATGTCTCTCAGATTCGAGGTTTCGGCTTACAGATTATGGGTATTGCTTCTCAGATTCTGGGGTTTGTTTCTCAGATTCTGGATTTTGGCTCTCAGATTCTAGGTTTTGGTTCTCACATTCTGGGTTTAGGTTCTCACAATCTGGGTATTGGTTCTCACATTCTGGGTTTTTGTTTTCACATTCTGGGTTTCGTTTCTCAATTTCTGGGTTTTGGTTCTCACAATCTTGGTTTTGGTTCTCACATGCTGGGTTTTGGTTCTTTGATTATGGTTTTTGGTTCTCACATGCTTGGTTATGTTTTTCACATTCTGGGTTTTGGTTGTCACATTTTGGGTTTTGGCTCATAGATACTGGGTTGTGGTTCTTAAATTATGGGTTTTGGTTATAAAAGATTATCGGTATTGGTTCTCAGATTCTAGGTTTTGGCTCACAGATTCTGGGTATTGCATTTGAGATTCTGGGTTTATGTTCTCAGATTCTGGGTTTTGGTTTTTAGATTCTGGGATTTTGGTTCTCAGACTGGGTGTTGTTTCTCAGATTCTGGGTTTTGGCTCTCAGATTCTGGGTTTTGGTTCTCACATTCTGGGGTTTGTTTCTCAGATTCTGGATTTTGGTTTACAGATTATGGGTGTTGCTTCTCAGATTCTGGGGTTTGTTTCTCAGATACTGGATTGTGGCTCTCAGATGCTGGGTTTTGGTTCTCACATTCTGGGTTTTGGTTCTCACAATCTGGGTATTGGTTCTCACATTCTTGGTTTTTGTTTTCACATTCTGTGTTTTGTTTCTCAATTTCTGGGTTTTAGTTCTCACATTCTGGGTTTTGGTTCTCACATTCTGGGTTTTTGTTTTCACATTCTGGGTTTTTGTTTTCACATTCTGGGTTTCGCTTATTAAATTCTGGGTTTTGGTTCTCACATTCTGGGTGTTGTTTCTCACATTCCTGGTATTGGTTCTCACATTCTGGGTTTTTGTTTTCACATTCTGTGTTTCGTTTCTCAATTTCTGGGTTTTAGTTCTCACATTCTGGGTTTTGGTTCTCACATTCTGGGTTTTGGTTTTCACATTCTGGGTTTTTGTTTTCACATTATGGGTTTCGTTTCTCAAATTCTGGGTTTTGGTTCTCACATTCTGGGTATTTTTTTTCACATTTTGGGTTTCGCTTCTTAAATTCTGGGTTTTGGTTCTCACATTCTGGGTTTTGTTTCTCACATTCTTGGTATTGGTTCTCACATTCTGGGTATTTTTTTTCACATTCTGGGTTTCACTTCTTAAATTCTGGGTTTTGGTTCTCAAATTCTGTGTTTTGGTTCTCACATTCTGGGTTTCGGCTTACAGATTACGGGTTTTGCTTCTCAGATTCTGGGGTTTGTTTCTCAGATTCTGGGGTTTGTTTCTCAGATTCTGGGTTTTGGCTCTCAGATTCTGGGGTTTTGGTTCTCACATTCTGGGTTTTGGTTTACAGATTATGGGTATTGCTTCTCTGATTCTAGGGTTTGTTTGTCAGATTCTGGGTTTTGGCTCTCAGATTCTAGGTTCTGTTCTCACATTCTGAGTTTTGGTTCTCACAATCTGGGTATTGGTTCTCACATTCTTGGTTTTTGTTTTCACATTCTGTGTTTCGTTTCTCAATTTCTGGGTTTTGGTTCTCACATTCTGGGTTTTGGTTCTCACATTCTGGGTATTGGTTCTCAATTTTTGGTTTCGCTTCTTAAATTCTGGGTTTTGGTTCTCACATTCTGGGTTTTGTTTTTCACATTCTTGGTATTGGTTCTCACATTCTGGGTATTTTTTTCACATTCTGGGTTTCACTTCTTAAAGTCTGGGTTTTGGTTTTTAGATTCTGGGATTTTGGTTCTCAGACTGGGTGTTGTTTCTCAGATTCTGGGTTATGTCTCTCAGATTCGAGGTTTTGGTTCTCACATTCTGGGTTTAGGTTCTCACAATCTGGGTATTGGTTCTCACATTCTGGGTTTTTGTTTTCACATTCTGGGTTTCGTTTCTCAATTTCTGGGTTTTGGTTCTCACATTCTGGGTTTTGGATCTCACATTCTGGGTTTTTGTTTTCACATTCTGGGTTTCGCTTCTTAAATTCTGGGTTTTGTTTCTCACATTCTGGGTTTTGTTTCTCACATTCTTGGTATTGGTTCTCACATTCTGGGTTTTAGTTCTCACATTCTGGGTTTTGGTTCTCACATTCTGGGGTTTTGTTTTCACATTCTGGGTTTCGCTATTAAATTCTGGGTTTTGGTTCTCACATTCTGGGTTTTGTTTTTCACAATCTGGGTATTGGTTCTCACATTCTGGGTTTTTGTTTTCACATTCTGGGTTTCGCTTCTTAAATTCTGGGTTTTGTTTCTCACATTCTGGGTTTTGTTTCTCACATTCTTGGTATTGGTTCTCACATTCTGGGTTTTTGTTTTCACATTCTGTGTTTCGTTTCTCAATTTCTGGGTTTTAGTTCTCACATTCTGGGTTTTGGTTCTCACATTCTGGGTTTTTGTTTTCACATTCTGGGTTTCGCTTCTTAAATTCTGGGTTTTGTTTCTCACATTCTGGGTTTTGTTTCTCACATTCTTGGTATTGGTTCTCACATTCTGGGTTTTTGTTTTCACATTCTGTGTTTCGTTTCTCAATTTCTGGGTTTTAGTTCTCACATTCTGGGTTTTGGTTCTCACATTCTGGGGTTTTGTTTTCACATTCTGGGTTTCGCTATTAAATTCTGGGTTTTGGTTCTCACATTCTGGGTTTTGTTTTTCACAATCTGGGTATTGGTTCTCACATTCTGGGTTTTTGTTTTCACATTCTGGGTTTCGCTTCTTAAATTCTGGGTTTTGTTTCTCACATTCTGGGTTTTGTTTCTCACATTCTTGGTATTGGTTCTCACATTCTGGGTTTTTGTTTTCACATTCTGTGTTTCGTTTCTCAATTTCTGGGTTTTAGTTCTCACATTCTGGGTTTTGGTTCTCACATTCTGGGTTTTTGTTTTCACATTCTGGGTTTCGTTTCTCATATTCTGGGTTTTGGTTCTCACATTCTGGGTATTTGTTTTTCACATTTTGGGTTTCGCTTCTTAAATTCTGGGTTTTAGTTCTCAGATTCTGGGTTTTGGTTCTCACATTCTGGGTTTTGGTTCTCAGATTCTGGGTTTCGGCTTACAGATTACGGGTTTTGCTTCTCACATTCTGGGTTTTGTTTCTGACATTCTTGGTATTGGTTCTCACATTCTGGGTATTTGTTTTTCACATTTTGGGTTTCACTTCTTAAATTCTGGGTTTTGATTCTCACATTCTGGGTTTTGTTTCTCACATTCTGGGTTTTGTTTCTCACATTATTGGTATTGGTTCTCACATTCTGGGTTTTTGTTTTCACATTCTGGGTTTTTGTTTTCAACTTCTGGGTTTTGATTCTCACATTCTGGATTTTGATTCTCACATATTCTGGTTTTTGGCTCAAAGTTTCTAGGTATTGTTTTTCAGATTCTGGGTTTATGTTCACAATACATTTGAACACACACCATACAAACAGCATCCATCAGGAATCTGACAATGACATCATCTCATCCAGATGAATCCTCACCAGATAGCAGCAGCAAACCCTAACTATGTAAGAAGGTTTTTAAAGAGTCCACCTGAAGGTTTCTGTAGAAATCACTGATGGAGGACGTTGATCACGTCACCAGGTTGGTTCGCGTCAGCCTGAAAGTCTGTCTGCTGATTGTTTTAGATGCTTTTTTCCTGCCTCACTAACACAATTATCTCACATGCACACACCTCCCCTTCGTCTCTTATCTCTGTCCATCTCATTTGTTCAGCTTCACCTCTCTCACTCTTCTGTCTTCTGTTTGATGGAAAACTGATCTGAAATGTGGTTTAGCTTCTAATTCATCTGTAGGATCCAAGAGTCCTCTGAGATAGAACTTCAATCCTCTTTATTTTATGTTAGTTTAGCGTTCCCCCTTAAGTCTCCATCTGAGTGACAGGTGTCAATCAAATCAATACGTGGTAGTTTCATAACCGTGTTGTCAGACAGATACACATCAGTCTGATTGTAGACCAAAAATAAAACAGCCTATATCATTGTAAAATAAGTCAAATATATACAACTCTTCCACCTTTTCTCATGAAATGATTGTAAACAAAAAGAGAAATAAAAAAGGTGAATATTTCTGAAAACTAAATTATTCCAACGTCATGGGCAGCAGTGTATCTAACACACTTCTTCAGTACATATTACATGCTTTATAATGAAACCATAAAGCAAATCAAAACCGAATATCAAAATATAAGGCCACCCAAACTGCATAAATGATTTGAATATAAGGAAAGAAAACACCCTGCTCTCTGACTGTTAAATCTATTCAAACAGGAGTCTAAAAGTAAAAAGAAAAACTTGTTTTCTGTGTCAAAGAACCAGAATCAACAACAGGTGGGTCCTACCTGAAGAAGTGATGCTCTCGTTGCTCGCCGCTCAGCTGCTGACCGGCCAACTTTATATCCAGGCCTGAGGGGAGGAGGGACAGAAGGACAGAGGAGAGGAGGCAAGGAGAGGAAGTGAGGGATGAATATTTCATCTATTTTATTCTGATGAAGATAAAACCAGACAACATGGAGACACGCACATCTACACACTGACAGATACTCCCTCCGACCTGTGTGTGCTTACTCACGCGTCTTTCTGGGGACCGACTGTCGTTTACAGCTTTGTGAGGACATTTTTTTCCAACCGGGTCGCAGCGGGCTGGTTCAAGCTCAGACGTTGTTTTATTAATGTTCAGGTTTGGTTAGAGTCGGGAAAAGATGCTTTCTGCTTTATGAACCAGCAACTGCATCGTGTAAGCAGGAGTCCTCGTAAATGCAGCAGTACAGTGTGTGTGTGTGTGTGTGTGTGTGTGTGTGTGCCAGTGTTTCAGTAATTGTAAGCATCTGCTCTTCTTTTGTTGAAGCCGTGGAACAACCTGCAGGCTGCAGACCTTATCACACACACTCATCTACACACACACCGCAGTGCTGTTTACACTGCAGCACACGTGTCTCATGTACACCGGTCATACGTTACACACTCCTCGTGACAGCAGAAAGAATGGATAAACACAGTAAAGCTATAATTTCATACATATATATATATATATATATATATATATATATATATATATATATATATATATATATATATATATATATATATATATATATATATATATATATATATATATATATATATATCTGTAGACAGACAGACCTGTCTGTGTACGTTGTAGTTGTTGACTCCTCAGGAGGACCTGTTTTGGTAGGAGGATCGACTTTCCAGGGCCTGTACTCCTTTTGGAGACCAAAACCCAGTCTGGGATCCCGGTTAATGGGAATGGAGACTAGGTTAAGGTCAGACTAAGGAATACGCTGGTAATGATTCAGGTCAGGATCGGGTTTGTGTTAGGTTCTACGAAATGAATGGTGGTCCTCGCCATGTCCCAACAAGGATAGCTGTGCAAACAGATGTGTGTGTTATCAGACGGCTGCTGTTCCCACGTCACCGCTGATCATTTTCCAAATCATCCACCTCTGGTTGCAGACGTGCCTTTTTCCTTCCAGGCAGGTGCTGGTCTCCGGTCATTGTTGCAAAGGCTGCAGATAATGTCAGAGAGGCCCCAGGGCACCCGGGGGTCCTGCATGCTGGGGGCAGGGCAGAGCTCTGCGAGGGTCTCGCAGCCTCCTGCTGGCCACATGACCAACAACGATGTCCTAGTCGGGTTTTGGGGTCTGATCCCCTTAAACCTTTAAACCTTTAAGCTTTGTGTAAACAAAA
>CM026202.1:1449142-1614947 GCA_014839995.1 Xenentodon cancila
GTGTGTGTATGTCTGTCTGTCTGTGTCTGTGTGTGTATGTCTGTCTGTGTGTGTATGTCTGTCTGTGTGTGTGTGTGTGTGTATGTCTGTCTGTGTGTGTGTCTGTGTCTGTGTCTGTGTATGTGTCTGTGTCTGTGTGTGTGTGTATGTCTGTGTCTGTGTGTATGTCTGTGTCTGTGTGTGTGTGTATGTCTGTGTCTGTGTGTATGTGTGTGTATGTCTGTGTCTGTGTGTATGTCTGTCTGTGTGTGTGTGTGTGTATGTCTGTCTGTCTGTGTCTGTGCGTGCACTCACGCAGCAGCAGGCGGTGACGGTGATCTGGATGGTGTTCCTGCCCGGCTGACAGACGTGCTTCAGGTACAAAGGCTTGTGAGAAGTCTTGTTGTCGCCTCGCTCGATGGTGAGAGGAGTCGCGTTCACGCTCACCTGAGGGGCAGGAAGCGGGATGTAAACAAACAAAACAATGAACCCCTCCTAACAGGAAAAACTGCAGTTTTAAATAATTCAGGGATGAGAGGATTTCCTCTCTCAACTCGGACCTGAGTGAATCAAAACGCTGTATTTCTGTGGCGATGTTAGCAGACAGAGGAGCCGCACACAAGTAGTATTAGACTGTTAAGACACCGATACAAACCAGAGAACATGAATTCCGGAAATGTTGATCTTACAACAGTTTCCACGATCCCTTTTGGCCCCCATTTCTTCCAAAAAGATTTAGAATATGGATTTATCCCACCACCAAAATCCACTGTGAAGATGCCTCCGAGTCCAGAGACGTCTCCCTTAGATAAGGCTGACAGCTGGTTTCTCTATTCCACAGTATAGTTTAGGGGTTCTTTTCACATCTAATCATCTGGCAGACTCGGTTCCATCGGCTTGCAACATTCAGCTGTAAGTGTTTGTTTTCCTGCTGAACTCTGTCAGACTGTGTGACATTTCTTCTGGCTATTGTGCTACATGCACGTTTGTTTATGTTATATTTACCCACAATGCCCAACCTTGCAGTCCACTTCCTACACTTGGTCCCGTTGAAGCTTGAAGCAGACTTAGGCTTTTAGGAAGACCAAAGTTCCCTCACGCATTCACACCTCCCCAAGCAAACGAGCTTGGGTCCATTTAAAGTGGACCAATCAGAGCTGGTTGAATGCAGCCCAAGTGTCATTGGTGACTGCACGTCTGTAGTGTGGCGTTGACAGAGGTTACCATGGTAACCCTCCATGTCCATGTTTCTTCAGTTTCTTTTAAATGTTTAAAAAACAAAAAAAAAAACACTTCTCCTGGAACCACATTTGAGGTCTTTAGTTGCAGACTTTGAACTATCGCTGGCATGTCTGTTGGACAACTCCTTTTAGGAAGTCCTTGTACAGTGACAAAACTCTCAGGGTAAGAAAAGGATGTGAACCAGACCTGGACGGAGGCGGGCCAGTTGGTGTTCATCTGTCGATCCTCGTGGTGGTAACACTTGAACTGGAGCTCCAGGTCAGGTCTGAAACACATCGAGACGGACGAAACAAGCTGCTGTTAAACTGAGACGAGTCCCACGGCAGCAGCGTTAAAGTTAAAGTTAATTTTTTTTAATTAAACATCCCTAAATGAGAGACCTTTAAAATCATTTAAGAACTACTGTTTCCAATAGTATAACTTCCTTAATCACTGGTCTGTAATTTCAAACGTCTACGTATGCATTTAAAAGGCAGGGTAAGTTACTTCTGTAATCAACACATCAGCTCCGCCCCCCACGTTAACACACCTTGTCAGAAAGATTCCAAAACTCACGTCCGTGAAGTGATCAGTGAACAGACGGAAAGGAATTCATGCAGCAGAAAGGAAACAGTAAGTTTCCTTCAGGTGGATTGTTATGACCACTTCTGCTATAATTAACACCTCCAGAGTTTAAAATCAGGTTGAGGACACAGTAGCAACCAGGTGTTTGCATACATCACCGCAGCATGACGCTGCCACCACCGTGCTTCACAGCTGGCATGGTGTCCTGGATCCTGCCAACCTCCCCCTTTTTCATCCAAGCTCACATGATTATTTCTTCTATCACAACCTGGAAAATGTACTTGTACTTCCTAAGAATCAGTCAGACTTGCAAATGTCCATTCTTTTCCTAATCTGTGAGGTGATTTCCTATGATGCAGCACAATGAGGCCCTTGAGTTGGATGGCCCCACCCCCTTAAACACGATGTCAGTTGGCTAATCAGAAGCTTTCATACCAAATCATCATCACATCGAGCAGAATAAAGGTGTCTTTTTTCTAAGATGTATGTAAAAGTCGTCACCTGACTTGACAGTTTTGCAGAAGCCTGCTGTGATTCAGCAGCCAACCGCTGAGTGGCGTGTTTTCATGTGCATCACCTCATGACGAGCGTCTTGTAGACGGATTCTCTCAGCTGGAAGACGTGGTTGCTGACAGCCAGGTTGTGCTCTAATCTGAAGGGCTCAAGAACCACGCCGTCTCTGACCGGGAATGTCAGACGCAGGTCGTCGCTGGGGTTACCTGTGGACCAGGAGTCGACCAAGTCACGCACCTGTACGCTTCCAGAGATGTCTCAACAATTCACGGATGAATTCAGTTCAGTTTTCATAGCTAAATGCTGTTTTCAGGTTAAATAACAGTTTGCTGATAATTGGTGGTGTACCTGTAGACGGGGGAGGGGCCATGGTGGCCATGTTGGGCTTGATGTCGGGCATGAAAGATGAGGGTATCGGCTTCACGTCGCTATTACCAGGAGACATGTAGGGCGGGGCCATGGAGCTGCTAGGAGTGATGGGAGGGGTTGGGTTTCCAGGAACCGGGGAGGATGGGTAACCAGGCAACCCGCCCAGGCTAACAGACAGAGAGATGGATTTACTTCAACGATAAGATCAAGTCCACCCACAGATGTGTAGCTGATGTAGCTGTAGCTCCATCAGTAGCTGATGGAGGTTAGGGAGCAGTGCAGGATCGGAGCTGATCTAGGCACCTGGATCTTTTTTTAATATTACGGTTTTCATTTCATGATGTTCCAGGTGTTTTCAGTTGCACACAACACACACACACACCACACACACACACACACACACACGCGCACCACTTACACACATGCACACACAAACACACACACTTAAACACACGCCACACACTTAAAGACACACACTTACACACACACACACGCGCGTGCACACTTAAACACACACACACACACACACACAACCCACCACACACCACACCCACACACACCACCCACACACCCACACCACCACCCAACCTCACCACACCCTTAACAACCGCACACACACACTTAAACACACACACCACACACAGGTGAAGAAAAGGTGGGCACAAAAGAGATAAAGGACATACTGTCCTGTTTTGGACCTTGTTCCAGGCATACAGAAATTCCTCCAGATCCTTGTCAATTTTTACCCTCAGTCATGAAGCTCATGAAGCTGGCCTTTTGATAATCAATGTAATTAGCTGCAGATTTTAACGTTTCAGCCTTTCTGACACATTTTGCTGCCATCAAATTCAAAGTGCTGATGTTTTAACTGATGTTTTCATGAAATGGTAAAATGCCTCTCCTTAATCAGTGTTTTCTATGATCTATTGTGAATAAAATATGGGTTGTGTCATTGAATTCTCTTTTAATTAGCATTTTACAGTGTCTCAGTCCCGCTGCATACAAACAGCAGCTGCTTATCATCTTACCCCCGACGGCTGGTTGAAGGAGCTGTAGACACCAGCGGCGCCCCCTGTTGGTAAAGCATTCAAGCCTCCACCCTGACCGTTAAATTGGTCCTGCTGCAGAGACAACAGCTCAGTCAGATCAAATCTGGTGAGCTTTTAAGCATTTATCCAATATTTAGCCAGTTATCATGGGCTACGACTAATCATTTTAGAAGTTAACTTCTTTCATATTTGAAAGTTTTATTTAGGTTAACTTGAGACTGACTTTAGCAAACGTTAAACAAATTTGACCATGAGGGCTTTTATCTGGGCTCACCTTGTAGTACTGCGAGTTGGGGGGTCCAGATGAGGGGTACTGTGGGAGAGGCATTTTATGGCTCTGATAGGAAGGGGAGGAGCCTGAACGCTGAGGGGTGGGACCAGGACCACCAGGACCTGCAGGGAAACAAAAACAAGAAAAATAAGTGTTTTGCTAGTTGGTTAAAGGTAGAGTAAGGGATTTCTGGATGACGTCACATCCGTTGATATCTGAAACAAAGCTCTGCCTCCTCCTACGGTACAGAAAATGAGGACTGGATCTGGAAGTGTGACAAACACTGCAGAGCTCGTACCAGGATGGTATTGCATGTTTGGGCCCGAGTATGGGCCGGACCCAGTGTGGCCACCTCCACCGGACCCCGGCATGGAGCCACCAGCACCACCAGGACCAGACATGACGTTCATACTGGAGCCAACGGGAACGCCGTACTGCTGCGACATTCCTGGGAATGACTAAGGACAAACAACACTAAAAGTTAAATCTGCAACAGAAAATTATGTGTTCAGATCTAAATCCAATCTGGTTAGACCCTGGTGCTTTATACCTCAGAACTGTAGGGCCGTTTGAGGCCCTGTGGGGGCCTCAGGTGTCCCTGCTGAGGTCCTGGTCCGTAGTTTGGATGCTGAGGGACCCTTTGTGGGACCCCTCCAGGCCCATACATGGAGCCCATTGAGGCTGGTCCCCTAGTGGGGCCTTGACCGGGACCCATGCCTCCAGGAGTCATGCCAGGGGGGCCGCGGGGTCCGGAGTGTGCCATGAACTGGTTGTTGTAGGCTGGACCTCCCATCTGAAACACAACACTGTCATTAACAGTCTTGCAACACATGAATGCAACATAAAGTCATGAGCCAGCTGACTGTGATCATGTGATCATTTGTGCAGAAGCTGTCAATCGCAGTCATGAAGCTCAAGTGTCTCCCTTGTTTATTTATTGAGCTCTTCATGTCTCTATATGTTTGATGCATTTTTATAGACGATACCCTTTGCTGCACTTGCCCCTGTGGGAACAAAAAAAAAAAAAAAAAAAGAAGATGAAGTTGAAAACAGATCGTGAACCTTATATATATATATATTAGATATATATAATATATAGATATAATCTATATATAGTATATATATATATATAGATTATATATAATATAGATATATATATATATATAATATTATTTATATAAAAAACTTTATCAAAACACTAAACATTTTAAGAAAACTGTTTTTTTGTTTATTACTTTGACAGTTGTGAGAGATTCAATAATAAAACAGTACAGAAACACCAGCAGGGGGAGCCCTAAAACCACTGATGGTGCTCCTGGGAGGAACCCGCTCTCCTCTCCCCTCCTCACCTGCCCGTAGTTCATCTCCTGGTTCTGTTTCTCCTGGATAGCGGCTACCGTTGCTGTGGCAGTGGCGGTTGCCGTGGCAGCAGCAGCAGCGACCAGCAGCAGCAGCGGCAGCCTGAGTGAAGTCAGTGGAGCCTCTGGAGCCTCCGGGGTTCGGAGGGTGACTGGGTAACTGGAGAAAGAAAGATGATATTTTACAATTTTTTATTCTTAGAAGTAATATGACCCAGTTATTTTATCTCTGCATGTTCCTAACTAAAGTTGTGACCAGAAATGTATTTTTTCCTTGATAATTTTGTTTCCTGATGCATAGGTGTCTTTAGCGTCAATAGTTGCCACTAGTTGACTATTGAGCGTAAACAGGATGAGAATCCTGATGATGATGCCTCTGGTATCAGAAGCTTCTGATTGGCTAATGACATAATCAGAGCACATGGGAGACCTGTGAGTAGATATTAAGGTGCACCTTTGAACACCTGGCCTCGCTAGATGGCATCATGGGTTTATAATTAAAATCAAAAAGAAATCAACCAAGACATCAGGAAAAAAAAAAGAAGAGTGGTCCAGATGTCTGAAAGACCAAACTGCTGAACAATCAGTACACAAGTAGAAACAGCAATCACAGCTCTGAGGAGACGCTTCTGTGTCCCAGAGATTGAACCGACTTTGGTGTGTGAAATGATCAAATGGGCAACAGAACAACAACCATACACCTTGGAAAGGTCGGAAGTTACCAAAATTATACTGTGTCGGTTGGGCATCTACACCAAAACCATGTGGGACTCCGTAGCTTTCTCTGGTCCCCTCCCTAATCTGACCGGTGATGACATGTTTAGCCGCATGTTGTCGCTCCGTCGCTGGTTGTCTCGGTGGTGTTCAGAAAAACGACGTGGCCTTTATTGACATTGGAAGACGTTTTGGGGAAAGCCTGGTCTGCTTAGAAGAGACGGCATTCATCCCACCCGGGATGGTGCAGCTCTTATCTCTAGAAATGATATATTATTCGAAATGTTCACCAAGCGCGACGTGATAGAGGCGAGTCAAAATAACCTTGTAAAAATAAAAACAAATACGCATTTAGTGCGAACTAAAGACCAAACAATTTGATGCGGATTACTAAATATACGATCTTTAAGCTCCATGTCTCTATTAGTAAACGATCTAATTACTGAGACCCAGAGTGACATTTTCTGCTTAACAGAAACGTGGCTCCAAGAGGAAGAGTTTGTTAGTTGAAATGAATCGACGCCGTCCGGTTACTTTAATTATCATATTCCTGGAATCACAGGTCCAGGTGGAGGAGTAGCGGCGATCTACGACTCCAGTCTTACAATAAAATCCAAACCTAAATGTGATTATAATACGTTTGTGAAAAGCCTCACACCCAGTTTTAAAAACTGTTGAGCTGGAAATCAGAGAAGCCACTTTTGTTAGTGGTAGTTTAACCGGCCTCCTGCTGGAGCTTATCTGGAGTTTCTGTCTGAGTTCTCAGATTTCTTATCTAGTTATTGATCAGTACAGATAAAGTCATCATAGTGGGCGACTTTAAAATTCATATGGATGTTGACAATGATAGTCTTAAGTTGGCTTTTGATTCTCTTCTAGAATCGATGGGGATTTTACAAAAAGTTAACGAACCGACGCATTGTCTTAATCATACTCTTGATCTAGTCCTCGTCTACGGTGTAAGAACCTGATAATCTGTTAGTGTCACATGTAACTCCCTCCTATCCGACCACTATTTAATAACGTTTGAATTCAACATTGTCAACGTTACGCATAATAGAGGAATTACTTTAGCAGGTGTCTATCCGATAAAGCTGTTACTAAATTTAGGGGAGGCCATGATCTTCTTACAGGTGGAACATAGTGAAGCAGTTGAGGGCTGTGACCTCGGTTCTAACCTCTGAAGACGTTGATTTCCTTGTTGGTAGCACTGCAGATGTGTTGCACTCAGCTTTAGATGCAGTTGCTCTGTGAGAAAGAGGGGTCTCTAACCGTAGGAGCTAACTCCCTGGTTAACTCACATATTCTTATGTAAAACCAGAAAGTGCATAAAATGGAAAGAAAGTGTGGTACTCTTGTAGGTCTGTAGATATTTATTGTGCAAGGAAAAATAGTCTTATAGAGTATAAAAAAGCGCTTCGCAAAACTAGAAAGCCCATTATTCACTGGTAATAGAGGATAATAAAAAATACCCCACGTTTTCTGTTCAGCACTGTAGCCAGGCTGACAAAGAGCCACACATCTCTGTTGAGCCGTGCATCCCTCCAGCTCTCAGTAGTGAAGACTTTATGAGCTTCTTTAGCAATAAAACTGTCAGAAGTAGAGAGGAAATCAACCAGGTCCACTGGCAGCGGCTTTGGACATTTCTTCAGCTTCAGTGACTCCCTTAGGCCCTGACCTGACTCTAGACTGTTTGGTTCCTGTAGAGCTCCCTGACCTGACTCTAGACTGTTTGTTCCTGTAGACCTCCAGGAGCTGAACTCAGTCGTAAATAGATCTAAATCATCCAGGTGTCTGTTAGACCCCATCCCAACTCGACTACTTAAAAATGTGTTCTCTCTTATTGGTGCGACAATACTGGAACAGATCAACTTGTCACTAATCTTAGGACATGTGCCACAGGTTTTTAAATTTGCAGTATTAAAACAATTACTTAAAAAAAAAAAACTCTCTTGACACAGACTTTTAGTTATTATAGACCCAATTTCCAACGTTCCATTTATATAATAAAATTCTAAAAACAGGGACAGCTCTAGGTTGGTTTAAATCTGATCTATCTGATAGATTCCAGCCTATTCATGTCCATGAGGTTTCTTCAGTAGAGACGAGGATCTGCTATGGTGTCCCACAGGGTTCAGTGCTAGGCCAGTCTTGTTCACTTTATACATGCAGCCGTTGGGAAGTATTTCCAGAACCACTGCATTCATTTTCGTTGTTATGCTGATGACACACAGCTGTATTCGATTGCAGTTTAGTCCAGAACCTGCTGCCCGTATTTGTCTATGAAGCCAAGATGAAACAGAGCCGGTAGCCAAAACATCAGTGTTTCTTAAGGTGCATGGTTGTTTTCCAAATGGAAAGTGATTCCAGTCACTTGTAGCATCTTGTAGCAAAACCAAGGGCAGCCAAAAAAAAAAAAATCCTGAGAGCAAGAAAGACCCAAAAACTGGGCTCAGATTGACCCAATTCTACTCAGATAAGTAGACCAAAACTTCAGGAAGATGTTGTAAGAAGCTTTTCAACGGATAACCAAAACATTTGATCCAATGAAAACAGTTTAAAGGCAAATACATCAAATATTGATCCATTACAGTATATGTAAACTTCTGACTCAACTTTACAGTCAGAGATGGAGAATAAAGTCTGTGCATCTTGTTTTACAACTGCATGTAAACATTTGTTTTAAATGTGCATAATACTTTTAGATTCTCAGGATATTCTCATCATACTAGGCAGCACAGTTCAGATAAAAAGGGGTGAAAAACCAAACACCCACCTCCCAGCATATCCCCCTGGTCCTCCAGCGTAGCCGCCACTGCTCCGGCTGTACATGCCCTGGTTCATGTAGCCTTTGCTGGGCTCTCCATAACCCGGCTGACCCATGTAACCTCCAGGTCCGCTGGCCATGCCTGGACCCCCGGGACCTTGCATCATAGGCCCCCCTCCTGGGTTGGCCCCAGGTCCCATCACCCCTCCACCTAGACCCTAACAGAGACAAAAATCACATCGGTGAATGTTACACAAATCTCAGATCTAGACTCATCAACAAACACCAACATGATTTACATCTGTCCTGCATGCTGATGTTTTACCTGGCTGGCCGAGGGATTGGTGACCCCCCACACCGTGGTGACCACAGAGAGGGACCCTGTGGGCTGATTGCTAGGCTGCTGCCAAGTGGAGGGGTCGTAGGGGTATGAACTGTCACTGCAGACACACAGGGAAAGAGAGGTGTGGTTTTACTCAGCAAAGAGTCCCAAAAAGTCCCTGAAACCGAGCCCTGAGATCAGAAATACTGCCCCGCCACGTTTCCTGGACATTCACTACAGCATAAATCAAACCATTTTTTCCTCTTACTGACTACAGCTAAAATACTGGAGGCTCGTTGGGTGCAAAAATAAAGATCAAAACCTCCAAAGACATGTATCCAACACCCAGAACTGAACCTGGAGTCAGCCATGCAGGTAGGTGTAGGTGGTAATCAGACAACTAAGCTGTTTTCTAAATAAAATGTATAAATGTATAAAATATAAAACCTTTGGTGATAGTGGAACTACAGACCTGAGTAAATATAAGACAATGTTAGATTTCAGGTAGAGCATCCAAGTAATAAAGTCAACAAACATCCTCTGAAGCGTGGGACACATTGAGGACGTGCACCGTGCATGTGAGCTTCAAGTTCATTCAGGAACTGAGAGTTCTTTTTGTTTACAGAAGAAGACATATGTACCTGTGTGGGTTGTTGGCCAGTCCAGCCTTCATCTGGTTCAAAGGGTTCATGGTAGCCGGAACCAGGTCCAATCACACAGACAGACTCCTAACAGACAGACAAAGTAATTGTGTTAATCCTCTACAATCAGCTGACAACTACATTTCCCCCATTATCCCCGCTGCGCTCTACAACGGTAATAAGAGATTTAAGAAATCAACAACAGTGTAGATGGTTCAAGTTTCTTGAAATACTCTCTGCTACAATCACGCCAGTGATGGACTGCGACCTGCTCAGGCGTAGCCCTGCCTTTGGTCAGAAGAAACCCTGGATAGGATCTAGTACACTCCTGTGACCCTGAACCGGATGATGGATGGATGTTAGAATCATTTGTTGTCTGTCCAGTGGGCCACAAACATGATGTTTTGGAGAAAACATATTACACTTTGAACAGGGCAGCTCTCGCACCAGCCGGACAATCCAAACCTTGGAAGAAATTAAGGGGTTTTAATTTAATTCACTTTAATTCACAGCAACTGAACAAGGCATTGACGAGAGCCATAAAGGGGCCGTTGCTAACTATGAACCTTAGTCCAGGAAAGAAAACCGTCTTCAGACTGCAGAACAACGTAATACTTCGTAAAAGCCCATTGTGCTTTTGTGGATCAATATGAATTCACAGCTGATGAATGGAGGTGAATAAAGAGGGATGTCCAGTGTGTCTTTAGTCCAGGATCTCTGAGTAAAATTGGCTTATTCTGTAAAGATATAATATACATAAATATTAGAGAGCTTCTCAAAGACAGCAGCAGGACCCTGCTCTATAAGTCTAAGAAGGTGAGCATGATGATAATGGCCTAATGTATCTTCCACAACATGGCCATGAAACACGGTTTACCAGGGGTCCCTAATGCACCAGCCAAACCAGTTCACCACACCCTCAAACAACAATACACGGACATACCTGCAACTTACTGAATGATTGAACATTGAATGCTTAAGTAACTGCTGATCACTGGAAGTAATTTGCGAAAGGTAAAACAGATCTCTGTGCAAACAAAAAATAAAAAGGGAAAGTGAGTAAACTAGATTTTGAAAGTTACCTTTGCCTCCAGAATTGATTTATTGAAGCTACAAAAAGAGAGTGCAAGGTTTTGTGGACCCAACAGATGTTTAAATTGAGGAATGTATGTGTCTACAAATTTCCAACCCATCCTTTCTTAAAAACGTGTCTTAAAGACAACGCATCCCCCCACAACCACGATACACAGCAATGTGACGCATCACGGTAGCATAAGGCTTCTGTTTATAGTTTGTGGAGGTACGTCACTGCCTTTTTCTATATGATTTCTGATAGAGGGTTCTCTGACCATGGCGATATGCAGTTGAGTATATGAAGATTTCATGAATGAGGCTCAAGGAGTCTTTCCGCCAGCAGAGTAGTCCTGGTGTTCCTCAAAGTTCTCCACTTGGACCCTAACCCTTTTTATTGTATAAATGCTGCCAAATGGAGAGGATTGACCTTGACTGTAACTGGATTTCAGCTGATTGCATTTATAACCTTTTTTTTTTTTTTGAAAGGTGAAAGGGTGTAAAGAGATTACATTTACTGTGAATTGCTGCTATATAAACACATTTAATTTAATTTTACAGTCAAACCACATGGAGCAACTGACTAAAATTTTGAAGAGAAGTTATTACTGTTTAAAGATAGATGCAATTAATTAATAAAACGGAAAATAAAAGGCAATTAATTATTTAAATTTTTTTTAAGTAAAACTCATTTGAGAGAAATCAACACTCCTTATCACAATTTTAGACTGACACATAACATGTTTTGAAAGAAAATTCACGCCGGAAACTTTTGTAAAACAGCAAATTAATCAATGAACAAAATAACGGCAGTCTCAGTTTATTTTCTAATAATTATTTCTGTATATTACATCTCAACAGAGCGTTAAATAAGGCTACAGTGGCAGAAAGATCACTAAGAAATAATGATTAATTTAGCTGATGGTTAAACTGTTCACAGACCCTTTTCCAGCGGTGGGAGGAACTGGGAGGGGCCGTACATTCCTGAGCATCACTGAGCTGTACAGTTGGACCTCAACCTGTTTTATGGCCGTGTAAACACTTTGTCTTCCAAGAATTTCAACTATGTCTTTTTATTTGTTTCAACTTCCAAGCTGATTTCTGCTTTGCCCACTCTGAGTCATCTGGTCAGCCAGTTAAACCACTTCTACCGGTGTAAAAACCAGCTTAACCAGTATACAGTCCTGTTCAGAGGTTTCAGGACAATGGCAACCTTTTATGACGTTGGCTTTATACACAACCAAAATGGATGTGAAATAAAGAGGTCAAGATGTGATGAACAGTGTAGACTTTCAGGTTTAATATAAGAACATGGAATTTACAATCTAAGTAAATCATTAACAGCAGTTTTTTAGAGGCAGTTTTTAGAGGCTCAAACACTTGCCTATTTAGCTCTCTATGGAAACAGAAACCAAGAACTCTTGAACGTTCCAACTCCAACCACTCCTGACCATCACACAACAGACGTAGGGTTGATTCAACTCTGGAATATTTACTTAATGCAACTCAAGATTTTAATGCTTCTAGATGTCAGACTCACACAGGGAAAATCCGATTCATCCACATACACGGCCAATGCAAACACGCACCCGATTCATATCACAAGTGCTCATTCATGTGACCTATGAATGAGGACGGACCTGAGAATATCCAAATTGATCCAAACTGCGCTACTAGAGATGGAGAAACTGGACTTTGGTTACTTGGACCCTGCGTTGTAAACACTGCCTTTGAGCATTCCAGTTGAAACACTATCCAGCTCCGTGTACTGTAATTCTGTCATTACAGTGGGTATCTCTGAGGCCTTGTTTAAACCTGTATTAACACTCGTGATGGTTAAAGCCGTCACAAGTAGACAGCCTGAAGTACAAGTGTAAGTGCACTGAAGACTTACAGAGGTCTGATTACTAAGACCACCTTCATTTAGCAGGGTAAACAGTGCATGCGGGTCCAGGAGGGCTGCCTACATAACTGACATCCGCTGTTTAGATCATCCACACAATTGTGTCCTGTTAAAGTATGAAACAACAAGTTCTAGCCACGATAACCAACAACACACAACCACAACAACTTTTTGCATAAAGTTCTCCATGGAAGGGTGCTGTTCTTTTTTGGGCGACTAAGTATTATTTAGGGCATAGATGTCTTAGATGTCTTCTTTGTCAATGCCCTAAACAACAAACAACACAACACATTTGGTCTTTGCAGGTAGAATTCAAGATCCAATTACTTGCATATGGGCGATGGAGTGAGATCTGACCACACATTGCGACTGGAGATCGCAGACCAGCTAAAAGCATAGAGACAAAACCCCTGTGACTTCACTTGCAGGTATTCTGAGGAGTGCAGTTGATGCCACTTTTGTTGTACTGCATGATGCCCTGAAGGAAGAACAGGCGCTCTCCAGCCTCGGTTAATCCAAAAACATGCAAAGGTGGAATGAATTTGCCAGTGATCCAGTTACTCAACTTGAAAAGGTCCTAAAATAGGGTTCTGGGCGAAGATCACTCAATTAGTGGATCCAGCTGCTGCAAGAGTTAAGAGAGGACAAGCCAGAGGGGTGGTGTCATCCATTTAGCCCTAGTCAGCAGCCGCCAATCAGGGCAAAGGGCAATTGTCTGACTTCAAAAGCCAGATGTTGCCCCTCGCTCGAGATGCTTGAGGAAACAAATGTTACCACCAGGTGGGAATTCTGCAGTGAATCTCAGCAGCTGTCCGGTCTGCAAAAGCCGGTTTGGTGGGTAGAAAAACCCAGTTTGGAGCAAGCAGGGACAAAACTGGAAGAACATGTTCTGAGAAACCTGCTTCATGGCAACTCTCTGTGGAGCTTAGCTGGATAAATGCTGCTGATCAGATGTGGCGTGACCATCTGTAAACTGAAGAGCAGCAGTGTTCGATTGCGCTGCGATGGGTCACCTGAGAGGCAGCAGCTCAGCGTTACTAACACACATCAACACGCACACACATCACATGGTAACACATGCATCACCGCAGCAACACGACTCATTAACCAAACTACCGAGACCAATCAAATGCTCTGTAGAGCAACACACTCCATGTTCATTTTGATTTATTGATCCACTTAACATGTCAAACGGGAGACAGATTAACGCTGCCTCACACACACACACAACACACACACACACACACACACACACACACACACACACACACACACACACACACACGTACACACACACACACACACACACACTCACACACACACACACACACACACACGTACACACACACACACACACACACACACATTATTCAGATGAAGAAGGCCTGACTTGTTTCTGGAGGTTTCCTGCGCGTTCTAGGTGGTTGCACAGAAACACAACACGCTGTGAAAACGCTGCTGTCCAGCAGCATCTCAGCTGCAGGTCAGCTGACCCAGAAAAAGCACATCTGACTGTCAGCGCCGTCACACAGACCAGACAGACAGCAGGACCTTCGTGTCAAACTCTCACGCATGAAAGTTTGTTCTTTTCAAAACCACAAAATCTGACACCCTGCATGGTTTTATTGTCAGATTACATATGTTCTCATAAATATAATCTACTCTCAGTAGATCCTCTTTAATCCTCTTTAATCTTATTTTAAGAACGTTTTGAAACTTAATAAAAATGACCTGATCAAAGTGCGCTTAGTATTAGTGAAAGAAATGTGCTGTTTTTTTGAGGTTGCATTAGTCTGCCTCATTATTTGTTGATGGGAATAAACTCAGAGAGAAAATAAATCATGTGAGATACAAGAATACAATACAAGATTCGCTGTTACTTATATGACAGGAATTTCAGTGCACACAGCAGACAGGTGCTGCGGCTTACCAACCGTTGATCAATTGATAAGATGCTTTGGAATTTTTCTTGGTCTGGTACATTCAGGTGTTATTAACACAATGACAAAAAGGAAAACATATAAGTAATATCTATGGGACAGGCCCAATCCAGATCAGTCAAATGTGGCACGCCGATTCCTGGAGCAGTCACCTACTGACCACTGCAGCAGGCCCCAAGCTACTAAGATACTATCTATATATATATATATATATATATATATATATATATATAGATATATATATATATATATATATATATATATATATATATATATATATATATATATAGTATATATATATATATATAGATATATATACTATATATATATATATATATATATATATATGTGTGTGTGTGTGTGTGTGTGTGTGTGTGTGTGTGTGTGTGTGTGTGTGTGGAAACATTAAAAACAGACGTCAGCCCTCCCAGGAGTGAATGCCCCAGCAGATTTACTTCTATAACAGAGTCTACAGGCCTTGCTGTAAAATTTTATGTAAATTTTATCCCCCGCTTTCATGCAAGTTACTTTCCTTTACAGGACCCTTTGGATTCACAAATCAAACTTCCTAAAACTCATGTGTCCAGGACCCAAAACCTGCAAAACAGCTCTTCCATGTAAAATTTTGAAATCCATGACTTAGACGATGACTCAGCAAGTGCAGTTTCTTTGGAAGAGTTTCCAGTCACAGTTACAACAATCGTAATCACAATATTCTAAGAACATTTGATGTTTGCTTTGCAAGAGAATGAAATGCATTGTTCTCCACCCTGCCAGATGTTGACTGTGGCAACAAAACACAGCTGTAACCAGGTGGCGAATCTGCTGATAAAGGTCACATTTAATTGACAGATTTGTTAATGGACTATGGTTTGATATTCCGACAGGAAAGTGAGACTGATCATTTAAGACTGTAAATAGGTTCACTTTTGGATTCCCATCCAAGAGGCTGGAAACTTCTGGCTGTCTTCCTAGCAGAGAGCAGCTCCTCCCAAACAGACGTCACTGATTTCTGATGTTTGGATAAAACTTGAGAATGAACGCTGGGGTTAGTTATTGACACATACCATTCTGAAAACCCACGCACAACAGAAGGGGTCAAAAACTACTGAGACATTATTCAGCAATAGATAATCTTACTAAGGAAATGTCTATCTAAAACAAACAGACGATCATGTGGCCAGACCAGTTAAACAACTGAATCCAACAGTAAACCACCAGAACCAGCTAATGACACTCCCATCAGAGAACTGCTGGGTTATCTGAGTCATGTGACTTGGTTTCACTCTCACCATGTCATTAATAGAACTGAACATTTATAAGTAAAAACAAGAGGAATTCAGAGAAGAAACTGTTAAAAAAACAAAAGAAGAATCTCCACTAAAGTCATCCAATCAACTGATCAACCACATTAACTCTAAGCCTTGTTCATACGTTTGTAAAATTAAGGAATTCCTTTGTGTCCTCGTTGTATACAAGTCATGAAGACGTGCTGGGCAACAAACCTGCAACGGAACAAGGACAGACAACAATAATAAAAGAGGATTTTTGACTAAAGTGCTGCAAAGGTGAACTCCTAACTTCAATCTAACTGCAAGCCAGACAAAAAGATGTAGAGCTGGTGTTGTATTTCTGTGCAAAACAAACAATGCGGTGCAAAACTTTCAGTGCTTCAACTAACACATAATTCAGGGATGTACCTTGACCGGTCAGTGTCCCCCAGACAGAACCGAACCCAGCACTTGTAATAATGACCGGGCCAATGAGAATCTGCAACGAAGCCAGTCTGGTGTTAATGGAACATCCAGGAGTTTAAAGCAGGTTTGAATTACACTGACAAGTGTGTTTTGTAGCATAATGGCAATTAATGTTACTGCTCACAGCAGCCGGTAGCAAGAGTAAACGGCTATTTTTAAGTAACAGCACAGATAAGGTACCTACAGACAAACCACAGGTTGAACGTACCTGACATCCCCTTTTGGGCATCCCATCTGAAGTGCGTACCGATGGAGAAACAAATGTTGAGTTTATTACTGTCAATGTAAAATGAGAAGAGTCCGTGGCCACTGCGTCCACAGAACTGACTGACTATTAAACATTAAAGTACAAATGCTACATAGCATAAAGGAGTCCAATAAAACAGCCAACTCTACCTGCCTCATAGAAGCCTCACTCTGGGGGTTTAGGGGTTCACTGAGACAATTGGTAGTGGTACTGAAGGTGAAGTCATTTAAGTTCAAACAGTTCTTTTCATACACAAGAGTTAAAATGACCTCGGCCCATCTGTAGGGGCCCAATCCAAACTATGTGGAAGGACATTTTTGAGCCATGTCAGTGGTTTCAAACAGCTGTTTATTCTGAAGTTGGTTGATTACCTTCTGGCTGACATTAGAGTCAGAGTCAAGTTTATTGTCAATTCCACCACATGTGAGACACATACAGAGAATCGAAATTACGTTACCCTCAAGCCCTCGGTGCTACACAATAAATACATTTTAAACACAAAGTGCAAGTTAAAAAGAGACAAGAAACAAGTTGTGACATGACAACAACAGTTTTTCGGTTTGATTAAAGTGACATGGTGCAAAGCAAGCGGTCCAGTTCTGCCAAAAGTGCCTGGTGCAGATACTGAGATCAGAGTGAGTGAGGGGGGGGGGCAAGGCGGGAAACGGTGGAAGAGCAGGGAGAGTGTTAAGTGTCCTGACGGCCTGGTGGACAAAGCTGTCCTTAATTAATTAATTAATTAATTAATTACCTTTGCGCTACAAATATATAAACAAAACTGGTTTGGTTCACACCACTTTGGTCGCCAACAATGGTTTACATCCATTACCATCTAATAATAGAGCGAGAACTGACTTAACTCTGGAATATTTCTTCAATAAATTTTATTTCAAATAAGTTTATTTAAAGCCACTCTGTGTAGTAATACTACTTCTTAAAACATGGGGGCAGACAGCTCTTCTGTGTTGATCATAGAACAAAAATAATAGACAAAGCAGTCAGTCACATGACCCACTGGTTTTTGAAGACCAGCTTTGAAGCCCCTTTTCTACATAGGAAACTTTGTTCCATGTGAGCCTCCACCCAGAAGTTAGATGGTTGGAGCTGGATGTTGACAGAAGAGCCACTGACTATACTGAACTCCTTTACGCCAGAGACTGACATGAACTTTCTCGTGATATGCGGCTCCCATGTGGTCAGAAGTGGTACTGCTACACAGAGTGTACACATTTTCTTTATTTCATTTTGTATGTTGTGTATTTGTGTGATACAGATAGTGGAGCCGGCCTGAGACTGGAGCCTGTAAAAGTAAAAAGTAAAAATAGAAAACAATTTACCTGACATGTAGAGTTTAACTTTTGTGGCATCATGAAACAACAAACCTTCTCTGTGTCATTGAAAAAGAAATCAAAAATGAAAAGTTTGCTTTAAGTTATCATTTTAAGCCAAAGCCTAAATGCTTTTATATCTCTGGATTCTGATACTGTTTCCAAGTCTGACAGTCTTCAGGGATATTAGCAGTATATTCACACAAGTTGGAAAAAAAAGGAAAGAAGAAAGACCCACTGAAGTGGAGAAGCACCACCTAACAAGCATTACGCTTCACCTTCACAGCTGCTTCTTTATAAACACAACTATGCAGATGTATACAGCCTCCTAAACCATTATTGGACGCCAAGATACAAGGTCCACCTGAACATCCAGCAGTCGTGGAGAAATAAAACGATCAGTCCTTGTTTGTAGCCACCTAAATAAACAAATACTTCATTATAAAAAACTGAAATTACAAGTCTGTAATTGGATCTGAAGGGGATCTTCTACGCATTTCTGAGTTTAACTGAGATTTCTTCATGGAATTTTATCTCCCGCTTTCATGCAAGTTACTTTCCTTTACAGGACCCTTTGGATTCACAAATCGAACTTCCTAAAACTCATGAGTCCAGGACCCAAAACCCCAAAACAGCTCTTCACTCACATGGAGCTCTCCTCTACAATCTTACAACATATCCTGTCACGGAAAACAAACATGCCCACCCAGTTGCTGACAAATACCTGTGACCACTCTGGAGTCATTTAAACCCTTTCATATCAGTCATGGAAAAAAGTTTTGCTCTAGTCAAAAGAAGCTGCAGCAGGATGCGTTTCACTCACTGTGCCATGCAGGTAGGAGAGGATGGCAGGTTTCCTTATGTCAGCTGTGACATGCACAGTCGCACAGTTATCACCACTCATTCAGTGATCTGAAGCGTGAAAACTTCCAACACAACTTGACTGAGCGCAAGAGTCTGCATCCGTCTGTGAGCCCGTTGTGGATCAGGAGTAACTGCAGGACTCTTCCTTCTCTTCTCGATTAGTTTAAGTCTCCACACAACCACAAAAATGTCACATCCACAGAGTTGTTTCCTCAACTCATGAGATAATAACATGAATGAGGTCAGATCACAGAAATCTGAAAATTATTGATGAGATTTATTTTAGAAATGCAACTTTAGAAACCTGCTGGTTCTGAAAACATGACTCTGTCCTCTTTTGGGAGATTTTGCTTTAAATGAAACCAACTTCTTTGATTGTTCCCTCTTTCCTATTATCATGAAGTGAGTCTGAGTATATGGAGTAATTGCTGTGATTTTTTTTTTTTTAAACCCTTTTTGGAAACCTTGGATAACATATCCTCCAGACTAAACAGGAGACGAAAAATCTGATAAATTATCAAAATTAAAATTCCCACATCTCTGATCTTACGGAGCTGTATTAGTGTCTATGTAATGAACAGCTGGAACATCTGGAAAGGAAGGATTTACGTTGAAAGCGTTATACAGGTTGGAGAGCAACATCTGCTCCCATCCAGGCATCTTTCTTATGGAAGCTCTCAGGTCTTTCAGCAAGACAACACAGAGCCAAGTGCCAGCATTCAAACTTCTGGGTTGAGGCCGACAAGGGAGCAAGAACTGTTGCAATTCTTCTACTGACCACTAGAGTCTGGATCCAACAGTGAGTCAATCTCCATTGATCGATCACCATGTTAAAGTCCAACTTCCCAGGAGAAAGAAACGCATTTACAGTCTGCTAGAAAAACAAAGCATGCTTTCTGCTTCTACTGTTAGATTCCATATGCATGACAACTGCAGAGGAGCAATTTTTTTTGTACTTCCTCTGGTTAAATTATCGAAAGCAACACATTTATGTGTAAACGGGTGTGTGGACCAAGAATGTAAGGAAATATTGAACAGCATCATAGGTTAGCATAAGTGAAGTCAGCAAAGCCAAAGCAGCCAGCTGAGATTAGGGACATTTTAAGTAGTCCAGACCTTTCACCAACTGGAAACATGCGGTGCATCACAAAACAGAAGATCCAGGACAGTTGAGCGCTTCCAATCCTACATCAGACCACAAAAGGATGACATTCCTCTCCCGAATCTCCGGATGTATATGTTGTTAAAGAGGGTTTGCTGCACACTGGTAAATATCACCTTGAACAAAACGCTTTTCAGACGGGTTGTTGCCATCAAATTGAAATGAATTAATGCAGGACAAAACACTCAATTAAAAAAGCAACTCTCCTTCCTGAAAAGGTCTGTGTTTGAACCCATGAGTAGGTGTAACTCTAGTGTCCGACCCTAGCGCCTGACCCTAGTGTCCAGAGCTTTACCTGAGACTGAATGCTTAAATGTCCATCAGCTGCTCTCGCTCACCAGACCCTGCACTTGTAGTCGATAACAATTTACCACATGGTCAAGCAACTGTAGGAAGTTCGCTTTGCTGCTCCTTTTGCGTAGACGGCTGATGGAGCTGGTAGCAAAACCTAACATTGATTGACGTGTGGTGGGCATGTTCCCATTGGCTTGTTGGGTCTGTTTCTTCTTCCCTTTTGTGTTATGGTGCCACAAAGTATGAGGAAAAAACTTCAAAGAATGAGGAAGACTTCCAAACCGCTTCTCAGAAATCTTGCGGGTTCCGCCTCAGTCTGTCCAGTAATCACAAGTTACATTCAACACACAATAACATAGAAACCAGCGGAAAATATGTAGCCCATATCAAATCATTGGGTTACCATAGCAACTAATATAGTTCCTGACTATAGCACAAGTGCCAACAGCAAACGGAAATGAGGCGCACCTCCACACACTGACACTGGGGACGTATTGCGCACCTAACGCAGGAAAATACTGAGTGCTCAACCCACCAACCTGCAATCATTAGCACGCGTCTTGCGTATCCCCGAAAACACCATGCGTGAAAACTGAAACCTAGATTGCCTTAATCTGGGCGGTGGACCCGGCCTGGACCCAGTCTGACCCAGCCTGGACCCGGGTGGTGGACCCAGCCTACCCGTGTGCAGTGGACCCGGCCTGGACCCCTGCGGTGGACACAGCCTGGACCCGGGCGGTGGACCCGGCCTGGACTTGGGCGGTGGACCCGGCCTGGACCCAGTCTGACCCAGCCTGGACCCGGCCTGGACTCGGGCGGTGGACCCGGCCTGGACCCAGTCTGACCCGGCCTGGACCCGGGCGGTGGACCTGTCTGGACCCAGTCTGACCCGGCCTGGACCCGGGCGGTGGACCTGTCTGGACCCAGTCTGACCCGGCCTGGACCCGGGCGGTGGACTTATCTGGACTCGGGCGGTGGACCTGTCTGGAACCGGTCTGACCCGGCCTGGACGCGGGCGGTTGACCCGGCCTGGACCTGGTCTCGAACCTGCCTGACCCGGACGGTGGGCCAGCCTGGACCCGGTCTGGAACCTGCCTGACCCGGGCGGTGGACCCGGCCTGGACCCGGACCCGGCCCGGTCGTCTTCAGATTATTTTCGGTGTTGTAGCCACACAGGAAGCTAAAGCTAGCACGCTAGCAGATAGCCCAGCATTAGCTCGGTAGCGAGACAACAACAGCCTCAAAACCGTGGGAAATTTCACCCTACGTGTAATTCTTCACGCGACTACAAAAAGACGCCACAAACCCCCGGTTGCGGACCGAATTTGTCTCGTCTGATAAAAGGTTATCATCGTTCCGAGGCGAGCGGTGACAATGAAGCTACGAGGAGGCTAGCGGGTAGCTAGCTTCTCCGTCAAACACAAAACACCGTCAGTAATAAAATAAATAAATACAAACAACAAATACACACTAAATGTCCGTCTACCAGCCCCGGCCCGATTCCATCGATGAGATCACACACATACGAACGCTTCTGAAACACTGGTGGCGGACGTGTAATAGCCGACCTACCTCCTCTACTTCCCCGGTGTCCGAGCCCTGCTGCGGGGCTCCGTGGTCTGAGCTTCTCGGGGCCTCCGCGGCATCAAGACGCGAACACACGCGGAGGCTGAACGGTCACGGAACTGGGCCCAGAGACCCCACAAATGATCCACAAATAACTCCTACAACGGAATCCAACACGGACACCGAGGTTCGTTCACAGCCGGATCCGCTACCTAGTGCCGGTCTCTGCGTGTAATAATCCGGTCTCGACTGGAGACACCATCCACTGCAGTCCTGAGAGGCTTCACTCTGAAATCCACAGGATCAATCCGGAACAGAGAGGGTTAACTGTTGTGTAGAGTTTCACACAACAACGTCAGTGTGTTTCCTCTGCATCGGAGCTGAGAGAGGGGGAGAGAGACCTTCACTCTGAATGAGACAAGACAAGAATGTCCAGATTACAAAACAGACTCCAAAACCACACAAAATCTTTTAGATAACATTTCTGCAGGACTGAAAGTGCTGAACCTGCCAGGAACATTGTGACATCTTTTTAGAGCAAGTTAGACCTTGTAGACTTTGAGGCTGAACTTGTTTTTTCTTTTTCATATTTCTTACACATTTATATAGAACAATGTTTTACCAATATGAATTAATTATTAGATGATAGGATAATTAACTATTATATATGAATTTTAATCTGTAATCAAGGTTTTTGTGTGTGTGTGTGTGTGTGTGCAGTGTGTGTGCAAATGTGTACCCTTCACCGGCCCTAAAGACAGTCTAATTATTTCTTTTATTAATCCCAAAGTACAGCGAAGTACAAAAGGAAAAAAAAAGAAAAGAAAGAGAAAAAAGAAAAGGAAAAAAAAGTAAAAATAAATAAATAAGTAACTAAATTCTGCCAGAGAGGGCCAAACTCACCGGGTGTGGTATGTGATCAAATCAGAAAAGGAAGGCTGCGACGCCTGGTACCGGGGCCGACTACTGGGAGGGGCCCCCTGGTTGGAAGTAGTGCGGTGACGGTCCATCGGCCGGGTGCGCCGGGATATGTTGGCAGGCTCCTTTTCCCTGGCCTGGCGTGGCCTCTGGGTGTCGGCTGTGGAGGTATGTAAATGATTTGTTGTTGTCATTTTTATTGTGATTATTATCATATTTTTGTATATGTATGTATTTATGTGCACAAAGAATTATGAGTATGTAGGTATTACCATATATATATATATATATGGGTTTCCATGTTGTCGATGTGCATGTACACGTATGTGTGTGTGTGTACGTGTGTGTGCATTTACACGAGTGTGTGTGTATGTGGGGGTGTGTGTGTGTGGGGGTGGGGGGGGTGCACACGCGTGTGTGTGTGTGTGTGTGTGTATGCGTGTGTGTGGGGGGGGTGTGCATGCACACGGGTGTGTGTGTGGGTGTGTGTGGGGGGGTGCGTACACGTGTGTGTATGTGTGTGTGTGTGGGTGTGAGTGTGCGTGTGCATGTACACGTGTGTGTGCGTGAGAGTACATGTGTGTGTGTGGGTATATGTGTCTGTGCACGTGTGTGTGTGTGCGTGTGTGTGTGTGCGTGTGTGTGTACGTACACACGTGGACGTGGGTGTGAGTGTGTGCAAACACATGTGGAGGTGTGTGTGTGTGTGCATGGGAGTACACATGTGGAGGTGTGTGTGTGTGTGTGTGTGTGTGTGTACACGTGCGGATGTGTATATGTGGGTATGTATGTGTGTTTGTATGTATGCATATATATAGATATATATAAGTATGCACTAGGTGTTTATATGTTACTGTGTATATGTAGATGCATTTCTATATGTGTATTTATTGATGTATGGGTATATATATATATATATATATATATATATATATATATATATATATATGGACAAATACAGGATATATGTATATGCACATGAAACTAAAAAGCACAGGTGCACATGATTGTATCAGAGTATATTAATATGTATAAATAACTACTTACTGATGCACATGTATCTTACATACATAATGCTTCGAGGTCAACACACGGATCTTTGCTGGGTGTGTGTGTACGGGTGTGTGTGTGTGTGTGTGTGTGTGTGCATTGTGCATTGAGGTACAAATTGAGTTGCTCTGTTTACAATGTATAAAGAATATGAACTAGATAACAGCATACATGTCCACATATGTATGTGTATGTATGTATGTATGTATTATATATATGACTATTCAATACTGCCTCCAGCACCCCCCCAACGCTCAAACGATCAGAAATGTGATTGTAAATAGGAAACTCCTTCTCCTTTTTCCTCTATTTTCTTTTTTTTTTTTTTTTTTTTTCTTTTTGCTTATAACGCTTGATTGTCTTGTGTCCACCTTTTACCCCTTAAACAACACATTATAAACTCCTTGACAAATACTACAACACAGACACCAGACTGCACCACCACTGTCTTGTCTCTCTCTTCTGCTCTCTTTCTCTCCACTTTCCACACCCGGTGACTATAGCCCTCCTCTGCAGAATATTTACACCCTTCTCTCCGACTCTCCCTTTACTCTTATCTTGTTTGATTTCTCCAGGGATCAATAAAAATATAGTTTGACTGTTATGAGGGCTGGTGAAGGTAGCACACTTGCACACACTCACCCACACACACAAAACACCCTTGGTTACCAGATTAAAATGCATATATACAACTCCGGTTATACCAACATGGTATCAACCATAAATATATGTGCAAACAAGGGTTAAAAAACGAAGAAAAAAAAGAAAAGGACTGAAGGACAGCTTCGTCCACCAGGCCGTCAGGACACTTAACACTCTCCCTGCTCTTCCACCGTTTCCCGCCCGGGCCCCCCCCCCCCCCCCCCCCCCCCCCTCACTCACTCTGATCTCAGTATTTGCACCAGGCACTTTTGGCAGAACTGGACCGCCTGCTTTGCACCTTGTCACTTTAATCAAGCCGAAAAACTGTTGTACAAATGTCATGTCATAACTTCTTTCTTGTCGCTTTTTAATTTGCACTTTGTGTTTAAAATGTATTTATTGTGTAGCACCGAGGGTTTGAGAGTAACATAATTTCGATTCTCTGTATGTGTCTCACATGTGGTGGAATTGACAATAAACTTGACTCTGACTCTGACTCTGATGATGAGAGACAATAAAACTGATGACATGCCGGCTCAGACGTAGCCCGGCCAAACAAGGTCTGCGTCAGGTGCTGGGGAACCAGAGCACCTTGATGAGAAGTGGGCTACTGGTAATGGGCGAGATGCGAGAACAAGGCTCTGCTGGAATGGTACTACTCAAGAGGTACTACTCTGAGAGGTACTGGAAGAGCATATGTGAGAAGGATGCAGCACATAACAGCAGTGCTCAATGGCTAGTCTCCCTAAGAGAGGAGCACAGCAACCTCCCTGAGCAGAAACCAGTCACCATCACAGTGGCAGACATCCAAGAAAGAGTCTCAGGTATGAAAAACTGGACAGCACCGGGCCCAGACATGATCCAGGCCTACTGGATAAACAAACTCACAGCACTCCATGAGCGCCTGGCAGCACAAATGAACCAGCTGCTAAGAGATGGGACTCACCCAGAATGGCTAACCGAAGGGTGAACGATCCTGATCCCGAAGGATCCCACAAAGGGTGCAGCCCCATCTAACTACCGACCAATAACCTGCCTCTCCACAACATGGAAGCTCCTGTCAGGCATCATTGCGACTAAGATAAGCAGGCACATGGAGCAATACATGAGCAAAGCACAGAAGGGCATAGGCAGAGATACCAGAGGAGCCAAACACCAACTCCTGGTTGACAGAACAGTCGCCCAAGACTGCAAGTCCCGAAATACCAACCTGTGCACTGCGTGGATTAATTACAAGAAAGCCTACGACTCGATGCCACACACATGGTTCACTGAGTGCTTGGAGATGTACAAGATCAACAGCACTCTAAGGGCCTTCATTGCAAACTCGATGAACCTGTGGAAAACCACTCTCGAGGCAAATGGCAAGCCACTTGCACAAGTGTCCATCAGATGTGGCATATACCAAGGAGATGCGCTGTCCCCACTGCTGTTCTGCATAGGTCTGAACCCCCTAAGCCAAATAATCAACAAGACTGGCTACGGATACCGCCTCAGGAATGGAGCTACGATCAGTCACCTCCTCTACATGGATGACATCAAGCTGTACGCTAAGAGCGAGCGGGACATAGACTCCCTGATCCACACCACCAGGATCTACAGCAACAACATTGGGATGTCATTCGGGCTTGAGAAATGTAGGAGGATGGTGACAAAAAGAGGCAAGGTAGTCCACACAGAAGGGGTCTCAGTCCCAGAAGGAACAATAGCAGACATTGAGGTCAGTTACAATTACCTTGGAATACCACAGGCAAATGTAACCTCGAAGGGGCTACAAGGAAAATGGCAACAGCCAAATACCTCCAGCGAGTAAGGCAGGTCCTAAGAAGCCAGCTCAATGGCAAGAACAAGTCCCGGGCAATAAACAGCTACGCCCTGCCAGTGATCAAATACCCTGCAGGAATAATAAGGTGGACAAAGGAAGAGATACAGACCACAGATGTTAAGACAAGGAAGCTCCTCACCATGCATGGTGGGTTCCACCCCAAATCCAGCACACTGAGACTGTACGCAAGCCGTAAGGAAGGAGGCCGAGGACTAGTGAGTGTGAAAGCCACTATCCGGGACGAAACTGCCAAGCTCCATGAGTACATCAAGGACAAGGCCCAAACGGATGACGTACTCAGTGAATGCCTCAGACAATGGCAAGGTGAAGAGGTGCTGGAGGAGGAAGGATCATGGGAGGACAAGCCCCTACACGGGATGTACCATCGAACCATAACTGAAGTGGCTGATCTCAAGAAGTCCTACCAGGCTAGAGAGAGCTGGCCTAAAGGGACAGCACAGAGGCACTCATCCTGGCTGCACAGGAGCAGGCTCTGAACACCAGAGCAATAAAGGCCCAGATATACCACACCAGACAAGACCCAAGATGTAGGTTGTGCAAAGAAGCACCGGAAACAATCCAGCACATAACTGCAGGGTGTAAGATGCTGGCAGGGAAAGCATACATGGAACGCCATAACCAAGTAGCGGGCATACTCTACAGAAACATCTGTGTGGAGTATGGACTGGAAACCCCAAGGTCAAAATGGGAAACACCTCCCAAGGTGGTGGAAAATGACAGAGCAAAGCTCCTGTGGGACTTCCCAATACAGACAGACAGGATGGTGATGGCAAACCAACCAGACATCGTGGTGGTAGACAAAGGGCAGAGGAAAGCTGTGGTGGTGGATGTGGCAATACCAAGTGATGGTAACATCAGGCGAAAGGAACACGAGAAGCTTGAGAAATACCAAGGGCTTAGGGAGGAGCTGGAGAAGGCCTGGAAAGTGAAGGTGACAGTAGTGCCCGTGGTGATCGGAGCACTCGGGGCAGTAACCCCCAAACTGGAAGAGTGGCTGCAGCAGATCCCCGGAACAACCTCAGACATCTCAGTCCAGAAAAATGCAGTGTTAGGAACAGCAAAGATACCGCGCAGAACCGTTAAGCTCCCTGGCCTCTGGTAGAGGACCCGAGCTTAGAAGGGACACCACCCACGGAGGGTGAGGAACGAGTTGTTTAGTTATATATATATATATATATATATATATATATATATATATATATACACATACATACACGTACATATATATACATACATATAGGGATAAGAAGACATGTATGCAGTTATCTAATACATATTCATATACATTGTAAGCAGAGAAACACAATAATTAATTTGTACATCAATGCACACACACGTACACGCACACACACAAACACACACACTCACACACTGACACACACACACACACACACACCCACACTTGTACACACAAACACACGTGTACACACACACACACACACACACACACGTGTACACGTACACACACACACACACACAAACACAGACATATACACACACACGTGTACAACACACACACACATGTACACACACACACACCAACCACCAACACACACACACGTACACAGACACACACACACACATGCACACACACACACACACACGTGTACACGTACACACACACACACACACACACACACACACACACACAAACATGTACGCGCACACACACGCGCACACACGTACACACACACGTGTACACGCACACACACACACACGTGTACACGCACACACACACACACACATGTACACACACACACACGTGTACACGCACACACACACACACACACACACGTGTACACACACACACCAACAACATAGAAACCCACATATATACGGAAATACCTACATGCTCATACTTATTTGTGCATATAAATACATACATATACAAAAATATGATAATAACAATAATAACAATAATAACAACAACAACAAATCATTTAAATATCTCCTTCTTTTGAATAATTATTCTTAACTATACTAAAGTAATTATTCTTACAAATCCCTTGTTTGTTCCCATCGTCACCGGTCATCGCCCCCATGCTCTCCTGCCCCTAGGCCAACCCATGCCCCCCCCGGAGGCGGCCGCAGCCAACCCAGCCAGCAGAGCGGGGCAGAGGAGAAGGCGGCCACCGGCTTCACATCCCCTTCCAAGTCAAACTACCACCGCAAGGAGCCTGACAGGCGGTGAGACGGGAGAGAAGGCGGATAGAGGAAACACGGGCAGAGCAAGCAGCCCCGAGACAGCCGCCACCCGCAGTCGCCGACATACAGAGCCAAGGCGGAGGAACAGTAACAGAGGGAGAACACAGCCGACGCCCAGAGGCCACGCCAGGCCAGGGAAAAGGAGCCCGCCAACACATCCCGGCACACCCGGACGGCGATCTGCCACTACACCACCTCCAACCAGGGGTCCCCCCCCAGCAGCCGGCCCCGGTACCAGGCGCGCAGCCAAGGAACAGCCCCAGCCCCCCTGAGACCCAGACACCCCCCCTGCAGGACAAGACCTAGACAGTAGGAGCGCAGGCCAGACCACCAGGCACCGGGGCCTGTTGGTCTGGTCTGCGCCGGGCTGTCCAGCACATGTCTGCCGGGGCCGTCCAGCACATGTTCCCCTGGTAGTCCCTCATGTGACCCCCTCACATCTGATGGACACTTGTGCAAGTGGCTTGCCATTTGCCTCGAGAGTGGTTTTCCACAGGCTCACCGACTTTGCAATGAAGACCCTTAGAGTGCTGTTGATCTTGTACATCTCCAAGCACTCAGTGATCCATGTGTGTGGCATCGAGTCGTAGGCTTTTTTGTAATCAATCCAGGCAGTGCAACGGTTGGTATTTCGGGACTTGCAGTCTTGGGTGACTGTTCTGTCAACCAGGAGTTGGTTTTTGGCTCCTCTGGTATCTCTGCCTATGCCCTTCTGTGCTTTGCTCATGTATTGCTCCATGTGCCTGCTTATCTTAGTCGCAATGATGCCTGACAGGAGCTTCCATGTTGTGGAGAGGCAGGTTATTGGTCGGTAGTTAGATGGGGCTGCACCCTTTGTGGGATCCTTCGGGATCAGGATCGTTCGCCCTTCAGTTAGCCATTCTGGGTGAGTCCCATCTCTTAGCAGCTGGTTCATTTGTGCTGCCAGGCGCTCATGGAGTGCTGTGAGTTTGTTTATCCAGTAGGCCTGGATCATGTCTGGGCCCGGTGCTGTCCAGTTTTTCATACCTGAGACTCTTTCTTGGATGTCTGCCACTGTGATGGTGACTGGTTTCTGCTCAGGGAGGTTGCTGTGCTCCTCTCTTAGGGAGACTATCCATTGAGCACTGCTGTTATGTGCTGCATCCTTCTCACATATGCTTCATTGTCTCTAGTGTATCTTTTTAGGCGGCTAGCCAAGGCTTGGATCCTTTGTTTGGCAGTTTCGAGTGCTTCAGGTATGGGTATCTGGTTGTACCTCTTGAGTACTGGTCTTTTCATTGCACCTTTCTGGGCTCCTGTCAATTGACTCACTTCTCTCTGTGCCACCTTGATTTTTACCTCCAACCTTCGTTTCCATGGTGGGTCATGTTTCTCATGGTTCCCATGGTTGCTCTTATAGCCAAGCATCTCCAGGATCACTGCTTCTGAAGTGTATATCAGCTCATTGGTCTCAGTGATTGTTGTTGTAGGGATCGCTGTCAGTGCTGCATTCACATTGTCCAGGAGACTCTCAGATGGTGCTTCACTTGGTCTTGGTAATCGCTGCCGGGGTTGCCTTGTGTTCATTCTCGCCATGATCTTATCTTTCAGGTCCTTCGCTGCCTCGCTCAGCGTTATTGGGGCTTGGTACCCAATCTCTGGAGGGACAGGTTGTGTAACCTCCCCTTTGACCTGGCGTCCTGGTTCCCCCATGCAGGTATTCACCTTGCATTTGTGTTGCACCTCGTCAATCTCAAGTTGTGATAGCAGTTACCGTTTGTGGATGTTGGAACACTGAGCTACTAGTTGTTTCGCTGTCAACTGTGACCGTGGGTTTCGAAGTAACCATTGTGCCCACATTCTCTGCATGTAACCCCTCTGACTAGGGTTACTTGCGCAGAACCCTCAAGCTCCCTGGACCTTGAGGGTTCTGAGGCCCAAGCTCGAGTTTTGACCTCGTCAAAACTCAACTACTCAAAAAAGTTTTCTCTGTTATTGGTGCAACAATACTGGACCAGATCAACTTGTCCCTGGTCTTAGGATATGTGCCACATGTTTTAAACTGCAGCATTCTCTGACCAAGCATATGACTGTCCCACACAGCTGCAGACTCTTCATCACTGAGTTCTGATGGATAAACTGATCTGCTGCCTCCACAGAACATCTAACTGAACATAACAGAACACAGCAGCACGCAGGGATTAGAAATGTAGGAAAATGTGGATTGGTGGTTGTTACGATTATATCTTTTTGAGAATTAGATAACCAATGACACCAATTGTACAATTCAAATACTTAAACTTTGGTTCCTTCTTTATTTTACAAATGGGACTGGGAAGATTTGGGACATTCATTCACTCTGATGTAACAGACAAGATAACTGAGTGGCTACAGCAACGGACTACAAGTCCAATGTATTGTGTGAGTTAGATAGTTTGGTTACCGTAGACCTACCTGACCTGACTCTAGACTGTTTGGTTACTGTAGATCTCCCTGAGCTGAACCTAGATGGTTTTGTTCCTGTAGACATCCCTGAACTGACTCCAGACTGTTTGGTTTCTGTAGACCTCCCTGACCTGACTCTACACTGTTTGGTTCCTGTATATCTTCCTGACGTGACTCTAGATGTTTGGTTCCCGTAGATCTCAGCGTGACACAATTAGTGAGGAAATCAACCAGGTCCGCATGGCACCTACTGTGACATCTCTTAAACTTCATTGACTCTGTTAGGCTCTCTTCTGAGTCTACACTGTTTTGTTCCTGTAGACCTCCCTGGCCTGACTGTAGTATGTTTGGTTCCTGTAATCCCCCTTGAGCTGACTCAAGATGGATTAGTTCCTGTAGACCAACCTGACCTGACTGTAGACGTTTTGGTTCTTGTAGACCTCCCTGACCTGACTATAGATGTTTGGTTCCTGTAGAACTCCCTAAGCTGACTCTAGGTTGTTTTGTTCCTGTTTGGCACCTGTAAACCTCCCTGATCTGACACTAGATTTATTGGATCTTGTAGACCTCCCTAATGTGACTTTAGACGGTTTGGTTGCTGTAAATTTCCCTGAGCTGATTCTAGATATTTTGGTTCCCGTAGACCTCCCTGAGCTGACTCTAGACAGTTTGGTTCCCGTAGACCTCCCTGACCTGAATCTAGATGTTTGGTTCCTGTAGATCTCCGTGAGCTGACTCTAGATGTTTGTTTCCTGTAGACCTCCCTGAGATGACTCTAAACTTTGTGGTTCATTTCCAACCTCCTTTTTATCTCTAAAACTCTGGAAAAGGTCATTGCAGCAGCTGTGTGACCATTTGTATAGAAACGATCTATTTGAAGGTTTTCAGTCAGGGTCCAGAATGAATCATTGCACAGAAACAGCATTAGTTTGAGTTTTGAATGACCTTCATAATGCCTCAGATATCATATTATTGTCCACATTGGTTCTGCTAGACCTCAGATAATGCATTAGTGTCCATATGGGTTCCTTTGGACCTCAGATAATGGATTACTGTCCATACTGGCTCTGGAGTGTCCCCTTTTATGATTCATATTAAAGGTTCCTCCCTATGAATTTGGATGTTTTTCTGTTTGGCCTGTTTAGCGCATATCAGACGAGGTGGTCGAAAGGTTAAGGCGATGGGCTACTAATCCATTGTGCTCTGCATGCATGGGTTAGAATCACATACTTGTCATACATGTCTCACTTGATGAACTTTTTTTAAATTGACAGAATTAGAGAGAAAATAAACCAGGTCCGCACGGCAGCTACTGTGACATTTCTTTAACTTCATTGACTCCCTTAGACTCTGTTCTAACTCTAGACTATTTTCTTCTTGTAGACCTCATTGGCCTGACCCTAGACTGTTTGGTTCCTGTAGATACCTGGCCTGACTCTAGACTGTTTTGTTCATGTAGACCTCCCTGAGCTGACTCAAGATGGTTTTGATCGTGTAGACCTCCCTGATCTGACCTTAGATTTTTCGGTTCTTGTAGACCTCCCTGAGCTGACTCAAGATGGTTTCGATCCTGTCGACCTCTCTGATCTGACCTTAGATTTTTCGGTTCTTGTAGACCTCCCTGAGCTTACTCTAGACAGTTTGGTTCTTGTAGACCTCCCTGGTGTGACTCTAGACAGTTTGGTTCATGTAAACCTCCTTGACCTTACTCTAGACTGTTTGGTTCCTGTAAACTTCACTGAGCTGACTCAAAATGGTTTTGTTCTGGTAGACTAACCTGACCTGATTCTAGACTGTTTGGTTCCTGTAGACCTCCCTGATCTGACCCTGGATTTTTTGGTTCTTGTAGAGCTCCCTTAGAGGAATCTAGTATTTTTAGTTCTTGTAGACCTCTCTGAGCTTACTCTACACTGTTTGGTTCCTGTATATCTCCCTTACCTGACTGCACACTTTTTGGTTCCTGTAGACCTCCCTGACGTGCCTCTAGACTATTTGGTTCCTGTAGACCTCCCTGAGCTTACTCTACACTGTTTTGTTCCTGTAGACCTCACTGACCTGACTCCAGACTTTTTTTTTCCTTTAGACTTCCCTGAACTTACTCTAGACTTTGTGAATCTTGTAGACCTTCTTGACCTGACTCTAGACTGTTTGGTACCTGTAGACTGTCCTGAGCTGACTCTAGACTGTTTGGTTCTTGTAGACCTCCCTGTCCTGACTCTAGACTGTTTGGTACCCATAGACCTTCCTGAGCCGATTCTAGACTGTGTGGTTCCTGTAGACCTCCCTGACCTGACCTTAGATTTTTTGGGTCTTTTAGACCTCCCTGAGCTCACTCTAGACAATTTGGTACTCGTAGACCTACCCAACCTAACTTTTTTCTTCCTGTAGTCCTCACAGACCTGACTGTAGACTGTTTGGTTCTTGTAGACCTCCCTGAGCTGACTCTAGACAGTTTGGTTCTCGTAAACCTCCCTGAATTGACTCTACACATTTTGGATCTCGTAGGCCTCCCTGAGCTGACCCTAGATTTTTGTTGTACATGTTGACATCCTTGAGCTTACTCTAGACTGTTTCTTTCCCTTAGACCTCCCAGAGCTGATTCTAGACTGTTTGGTTCTTGTAGACCTCCCTGACCTGACTCAAGAATTTTGTTTCCTTTAGAACTCCCTGAGCTGACTCAAGACTGTTTGGTACCCGTAGACCTGCCTGAGCTGACTATAGACAGTTTGGTTCTCGTAGATGTCCCTGACATGACTCTAGACATTTTGGTTCTCGTAGGCCTCCCTGAGCTGACTTTAGATTTTTTTTTACATGTTGACATCCTTAAGCTTACTCTAGACTGTGTGTTTCCTGTCAACCTCCCTAAGCGGATTGTATATTTCTGGTTCGCGTAGATCTACCTGAGCTGACTCTAGACTGTTTGGTTCCTGTAGACCTTCCTGAGGTACTCTAGACTTTTTTGTTCCTTTAGAACTCCCTGACCTAACTCTAGACTGTTTGGTTTTTGTAGACATCCCCGGGCTGACTCTAGAATGTTTGGTTCCCATGGACCTCCCTGATCTGCCTCAAAATTTTTGTTCCCGTAGATCTACCTGAGCTGACTCTAGACTGTTTGGTCCCTGTAGACCTTCCTGATCTGATGCAAGATATTTTGGTTCTTGTAGAACTCCCTGACCTGACTCTAGACAGTTTGGTTCTCGCAGACCTCCCTGACCTAACTTTTGCGTTCCTGTAGACCTCACAGACCTGACTGTAGACAGTTTTGTTCCTTTAGAACTCCCTGACCTGACTCTAGACTGTGTATGTCTTGTAGACCGTCTTGACCTGACTCTGGACTGTTTGGTTCTATTAGACCTCCCTGGGCTGACTCCAGATTTTTTGGTTCCCGTAGATCAACCTGAGCTGACTTTAGACTCTTTGGTTCCTGTAGGCCTACCTGACCTGAGTCTTGAGTGTTTGGTTCCTGTAAACCTCCCTTAGGTGACTCAAGATGGTTTTGTCCCTGTAGACCTCCCTGAGCGGACTCTAGATAGTTTGGTGCTTGTAGACCTCCCTGGCGTGACGGTAGACTGTTTGGTTCATGTAGACCTCCCTGACCTTACTCTAGTATTTTTGGTTCTTGTAAACCTCCCTGAGCGGACTCAAAATGGTTTTGTTCCTGTAGACTCACCTGACCTGATTGTAGACTGTTTGGTTCCTGTAGACCTCCCTGATCTGACCCTGGATTTTTTGGATCTAGTAGACATCCCTGAGCTGACTCTTGTATTTTTGGTTGTTGTAGACCTCCCTGAGCTGACTCTACATTGATTGGTTCCTGTATATGTCCCTGACCTGACTGTAGAATGTTTTGTTCCTGTAGACCTCCCTGAGCCTACTCTACACTGTTTGGTTCCTTTATATCTTCCTGACCAGACTCTAGATGTTTGGCTCCTGTAGATCTCCCTGAGCTGACTCTAGAAGTTTGGTTCCTGCAGACCTCCCTGAGCTGAGTCTAGATGTTTGCTTCCTGTAGACCTCCCTGAGTTGAGTCTAGACTGTTTGGTTCATTTCCAACCTGCTATTTATCTCTAAAACTCATGATGATTCAGTATGCATCAAAGCACAGAAACAGCACTGGTTGGAATCTCAAATGACCGTCTTATGGCCTCAATTGATGGGTTTGTGCCCACTCAGGTTCTGTTGGAACTCAGATAATGGATTATTGTCCATATTGGTTCTGGAGGGTCCCCTTTTACGAATACTGAGCAAGCCTTCTTCCCTATGAAATTGGATTATTTTCTTTTTGGCCTATATGTCACATACCAGACGAGGTGGCCGAGAGGTTAAGGCGATGGACTGCTAATCCATTGTGCTCTGCACACGTGGGTTCGAATCCCATCTTCGTCGTATGTATCTTACTATTATGAACATAGCTTTAGCTGTTAAATTGACATAATTAGAGATGAAATAAACCAGGTCTGCACGGCAGCAACTATGACATATCCTTAACTTCATCGACTCCCTTAGGCTCTGTTCTGACTCTAGACTGTTTTGTTCCAGTAGACCTCAATGACCTGACTCTAGACTGTTTTGTTCCTTTAGAACTCCCTGATCAGACTCAATATTGTTTTATTCCTGTAGACCTCCCTGAGCTGACTCTAGACTGTTTGGTTCCTTTACACCACCCTGAGCTGACCCTAGATTTTTTGGTCCTTGTAGACCTCCCTGAACAGACTCAATATGGTTTTGTTTCTGTAGACTCACCTGACCTGACTGTAGACTCTTTGATTCCTCTAGACCTCCCTGATCTGACCCTGGATTTTTTGGTTCCTGTATATCACCCTGACCTTAATCTAGATGTTTGGTTCCTGTAGACCTTCCTTAGCTGTATCTAGACTGTTTGGTTTTTGTAGACCTCCCTAGGCTTTCTTTAGACTGTCTGGTACCCGTAGACATCCTGAGCTCACTCTAGACTGTTTGGTTCTAGTGGACGTCCCTGAGCTGACTCTAGATTTTTTGTTCCCGTTGATCTACCTGAGCTGACTGTAGACTGTTTGCTTCCTGTAGACCTCCCTGAGTTGACTCTAGACTGTTTGGTTCATTTCCAACCTGCTATTTATCTCTAAAACTCTGGACAAGGTCGTTGTAGCAGCTGTGTGACCATTTGTATAGAAATGATTTATTTGAAGTTCTTCAGTCAGGGTTCAGTATGCATCAAAGCACAGAAAGAGCACTGGTTCGAATCTCAAATGACCGTCTTATGGCCTCAATTGATGGGTTTGTGCCCACTCTGGTTCTGCTGGAACTCAGATAATGGATTATTGTCCATATTGGTTCTGGAGGGTCCCCTTTTACGAATACTGATCAAGCCTTCTTCCCTATGACATTGGATTTTTTTTTCTGTTTGACCTATATGTCACATACCAGACGAGGTGGCCGAGAGGTTAAGGCGATGGACTGCTAATCCATTGTGCTCTGCACGCATGGGTTCAAATCCCATCTTCGTCGTATTTTTCTTACCTTTATGAACATAGCTTTAGCTGTAAAATTGACATAATTAGAGACGAAATAAACCAGGTCTGCATGGCAGCAACTATGACATATCCTTAACTTCATCGACTCCCTTAGGCTCTGTTCTGACTCTAGACTGTTTTGTTCCAGTAGACCTCACTGACCTGACTCTAGACTGTTTTGTTCCTTTAGAACTCCCTGACCTGACTCTACACTGTTTGGTTCTTGTAGACCTCCCTGGGCTGACTTTAGAATGTTTGGTACCCGTATACCTCTCTGAGCTCATTCTAGACTGTTTGGTTCCAGTGGACGTCCCTGAGCTGACTCTAGATTTTTTGTTCCCGTTGATCCACCTGAGCTGACTGTAGACTGTTTGGTTCCTGTAGACCTCCCTGACTTGACTCTAGACTGTTTGGTTTGTGTAAACCTCCCTGAGCTGACTCAAGATGGTTTGGTTTCTGTAGACCTCCCTGATCTGTCCTTACATTTGTTGGTTCTTGTAGACCTCCCTGAGCTGACTCTAGACAGTTTGGTTTGTGTAAACCTCCCTGAGCTGACTCAAGATGGTTTGGTTTCTGTAGACCTCCCTGATCTGTCCTTACATATTTTGGTTCTTGTAGACCTCCCTGGCATGATTCTAGACGGTTCGGTTCTTGTAGACCTCCCTGGCAAGATTCTAGACGGTTTGGTTCATGTAGACATCCCCGACCTTACTGTAGTATTTTTGGACCTTGCAAACCTATCTGAGCTGACTCAAACTGGTTTTGTTCCTGTAGACTCACCTGACCTGATTCTAGACTGTTTGGTTCCTGTAGACCTCCGTGATCTGGCCCTGGATTTTTTGGTTCTTGTAGACCTCCCTGAGCTGACTCTAGTATGTTTGGTTCTTGTAGACCTCCCTGAGCTGACTGTACACTGTTTGGTTCCTGTATATCTCACTCACCTGACTGTAGACTGTTTGGTTCCTGTAGACCTCCCTGATCTGGCCCTGGGTTTTTTGGTTCTTGTAGACCTCCCTGAGCTGACTCTACACTGTTTGGTTCCTGTATATCTCACTCACCTGACTGTAGATATTTGGTTCCTTTAGATCTCTCTGGGGCAGCACGGTGGCTTAGTGGTTAGCACTGTTGCCTCACAGCAAGAAGGTTCCTGGTTCGATTCCCGGCCTGGTGCGTCTTTCTGTGTGGAGTTTGCATGTTCTCCCTGTGCTTGCGTGGGTTCCCTCCGGGTACTCCGGCTTCCTCCCACAGTCCAAAAACATGCATAGTAGGTTAATTGATCTTTCTAAATTCTCCCTAGGTGTGAGTGTGATTGGTTGTTTGTATGTGGCCCTGGATAGACTGGCGACCTGTCCAGGGTGTACCCCTGCCTTTCGCCTGATATGCGTCGGGATAGGCTCCGACAGACCCCCGTGACCCGGAAACGGATTAAGCGGGTACAGATAATGGATGGATGGATGGATAGATCTCTCTGAGCTGAGTCTAGATGTTTGCTTCCTGTAGACCTCCCTGAGTTGACTCTAGACGGTTCATTTCCAACCTGCTATTTTTCTCTAAAACTCCGGACAAGGTCGTTGTAGCAGCTGTGTGACCATTTGTATAGAAATGATTTATTTGAAGTTCTTCAGTCAGGGTTCAGTATGCATCAAAGCACAGAAACAGCACTGGTTCGAATCTCAAATGACCGTCTTATGGCCTCAATTGATGGGTTTGTGCCCACTCTGGTTCTGCTTGAACTCAGATAATGGATTATTGTCCATATTGGTTCTGGAGGGTCCCCTTTTACGAATACTGATCAAGCCTTCTTCCCTATGACATTGGATTTTTTTTCTTTATGACCTATATGTCACATACCAGACGAGGTGGCCGAGAGGTTAAGGCGATGGACTGCTAATCCATTGTGCTCTGCACGCATGGGTTCGAATCCCATCTTCGTCGTATGTTCCTTACCTTTATGAACATATCTTTAGCTTTAAAATTGACATAATTAGAGACGAAATAAACCAGGTCTGCACGGCAGCAACTATGACATATCCTTAACTTCATCGACTCCCTTAGGCTCTGTTCTGACTCTAGACTGTTTTGTTCCAGTAGACCTCACTGACCTGACTCTACACTGGTTCTTGTAGACCTCCCTGGGCTGACTCTAGACTGATTGGTTCTTGTAGACCTTCCTGGGCTGACTCTAGACTGTTTGGTACTCTTAGACCTTCCTGAGCTGACACTACACTGTTTTGTTCCTTTAGAACTCCCTGATCTGACTCAATATTGTTTTATTCCTGTAGACCTCCCTGAGCTGACCCTATACTTTTTGGTTCCTTTACACCTCCCTGAGCCGACCCTAGATTTTTTGGTTCTTGTAGACCTCCCTGAGCTGACTCAAAATGGTGTTGTTCCTGTAGACTCACCTGACCTGACTGTAGACTCTTTGATTTCTTTAGATCTCCCTGATCTGACCCTGGATTTTTTTGGTTCTTGTAGACTCACCTGACCTGAATCTAGACTGTTTGGTTCTTGTAGACCTCCCTGAGCTGACTCAAAATGGTGTTGTTCCTGTAGACTCACCTGACCTGCATGTAGACTGTTTGATTCCTGTAGACCTCCCTGATCTGACCCTGGATTTTTTGGTTCTTGTAGACTCACCTGACCTAAATCTAGACTGTTATGTTCCTGTAGACCTTCCTTAGCTGACTCTAGAATGTTTGTTTCTTGTAGACCTCCCTGGGCTGACTTTAGAATGTTTGGTACCCGTATACCTCTCTGAGCTCATTCTAGACTGTTTGGTTCCAGTGGACGTCCCTGAGCTGACTCTAGATTTTTTGTCCCCATTGATCCACCTGAGCTGACTGTAGACTGTTTGGTTCCCGTAGACCTCCCTGACTTGACTCTACACTGTTTGGTTCTTGTAGACCTCCCTGGGCTGACTCTAGACTGATTGGTTCTTGTAGACCTCACTACATGGTTTTGTTCCTGTAGACTCACCTGACCTGACTGTAGACTCTTTGATTCCTGTAGACCTCCCTGATCTGACCCTGGATTTTTCGTTTTTGTAGACTCACCTGACCTGAATATAAACTGTTTGGTTCTTGAAGACCTCCCTGACGTGCCTCTAGACTGTTTGGTTCCTGTAGACCTCCCTGAGCTTACTCTACACTGTTTGGTTCCTGTATATCTCCCTGACCTTAATCTAGATGTTTGGTTCCTGTAGACCTTCCTTAGCTGACTCTAGACTGTTTGGTTCTTGTAGACCTCCCTGGGCTGACTTTAGAATGTTTGGTACCCGTAGACCTCCCTGAGCTCACTCTAGACTGTTTGGTTCCAGTGGACGTCCCTGAGCTGACTCTAGATTTTATGTTCCCGTTGACCTACCTGAGCTGACTGTAGACTGTTTGGTTCCCGTAGATCTCCCTGACTTGACTCTAGACTGTTTGGTTTCTGTAGACCTCCCTGAGCTGACTCAAGATGGTTTGGTTTCTGTAGACCTCACTGATCTGTCCTTACATTTTTTGGTTCTTGTAGACCTCCCTGAGCTGACTCTAGACAGTTTGGTTCTTGTAGACCTCCCTGGCATGATTCTAGGCGGTTCTGTTCTTGTAGACCTCCCTGGCAAGATTCTAGACGGTTTGGTTCATGTAGACATCCCCGACCTTACTGTAGTATTTTTGGACCTTGCAAACCTATCTGAGCTGACTCAAACTGGTTTTGTTCCTGTAGACTCACCTGACCTGATTCTAGACTGTTTGGTTCCTGTAGACCTCCGTGATCTGGCCCTGGATTTTTTGGTTCTTGTAGACCTCCCTGAGCTGACTCTAGTATGTTTTGTTCTTGTAGACATCCCTGATCTGACTCTACACTGTATGGTTCCTGTATATCTCACTCACCTGACTGTAGACTGTTTGGTTCCTGTATATCTCCCTGACCTGACTCTAGATATTTGGTTCCTTTAGATCTCTCTGAGGTGAGTCTAGATGTTTGCTTCCTGTAGACCTCCCTGAGTTGACTCTAGACGGTTCATTTCCAACCTGCTATTTTTCTCTAAAACTCCGGACAAGGTCGTTGTAGCAGCTGTGTGACCATTTGTATAGAAATGATTTATTTGAAGTTCTTCAGTCAGGGTTCAGTATGCATCAAAGCACAGAAACAGCACTGGTTCGAATCTCAAATGACCGTCTTATGGCCTCAATTGATGGGTTTGTGCCCACTCTGGTTCTGCTGGAACTCAGATAATGGATTATTGTCCATTTTGGTTCTGGAGGGTCCCCTTTTACGAATACTGATCAAGCCTTCTTCCCTATGACATTGGATTTTTTTTTCTTTATGACCTATATGTCACATACCAGACGAGGTGGCCGAGAGGTTAAGGCGATGGACTGCTAATCCATTGTGCTCTGCACGCGTGGGTTCGAATCCCATCTTCGTCGTATGTTCTTTACCTTTATGAACATACCTTTAGCTGTAAAATTGACATAATTAGAGACGAAATAAACCAGGTCTGCACGGCAGCAACTATGACATATCCTTAACTTCATCGACTCCCTTAGGCTCTGTTCTGACTCTAGACTGTTTTGTTCCAGTAGACCTCACTGACCTGACTCTAGACTGTTTTGTTCCTTTAGAACTCCCTGACCTGACTCTACACTGTTTGGTTCTTGTAGACCTCCCCTTAGCTGACTCTAGACTGTTTGGTTCCTGTAGACCTTCCTTAGCTGACTCTAGACTGTTTGGTTCTTGTAGACCTCCCTGGGCTGACTTTAGAATGTTTGGTACCCGTAGACCTCCCTGAGCACACTCTAGACTGTTTGGTTCCAGTGGACGTCCCTGAGCTGACTCTAGATTTTTTTGTTCCTGTTGACCTACCTGAGCTGACTGTAGACTGTTTGGTTCCCGTAGATCTCCCTGACTTGACTCTAGACTATTTGGTTTTTGTAAACCTTCCTGAGCTGACTCTAGACAGTTTGGTTCTTGTAGACCTCCCTGGCATGATTCTAGACGGTTTGGTTCATGTAGACATCCCTGACCTTACTGTAGTATTTTTCAATCCTGTAAACCTATCTGAGCTGACTCAAAATGGTTTTGTTCCTGTAGACTCACCTGACCGGATTCTAGACTGTTTGGTTCCTGTAGACCTCCCTGATCTGGCCCTGGGTTTTTTGGTTCTTGTAGACCTCCCTGAGCGTACTCTACTCTGTTTGGTTCCTGTATATCTCACTCACCTGACTGTAGACTGTTTGGTTCCTGTATATCTCCCTGACCTGACTCTAGATATTTGGTTCCTTTAGATCTCTCTGAGCTGAGTCTAGATGTTTGCTTCCTGTAGACCTCCCCTTAGCTGACTCTAGACTGTTTTGTTCCTGTAGACCTTCCTTAGCTGACTCTAGACTGTTTGGTTCTTGTAGACCTCCCTGGGCTGACTTTAGAATGTTTGGTACCCGCAGACCTCCCTGAGCTCACTCTAGATTTTTTTTTCCCGTTGATCCACCTGAGCAGACTGTAGACTGTTTGGTTCCCGTAGACCTCCCTGACCTGACTCTACACTGTTTGGTTCTATTAATCCTCCCTGGGCTGAATCTAGACTATTTTGTTCTTTGAGAACTCCCTGAGCTGACTCTAGACTGATTGGTTCTTTTAGACCTCCCTGGGCTGACTCTAGACTGTTTGGTACCCTTAGACCTTCCTGAGCTGACTCTACTCTACTATCAGACTCAATATTGTTTTATTCCTGTAGACCTCCCTGAGCTGACTCTAGACTGTTTGGTTCCTTTACACCACCCTGAGCTGACCCTAGATTTTTTGGTCCTTGTAGACCTCCCTGAGCTGACTCAAAATGGTTTTGTTCCTGTAGACTCACCTGACCTGATTCTAGACTGTTTGGTTCCTGTAGACCTCCCTGATCTGGCCCTGGATTTTTTGGTTCTTGTAGACCTCCCTGAGCTTACTCTAGTATGTTTTGGTTCTCGTAGACCTCCCTGAGCTGACTCTACACTGTTTGGTTCCTGTATATCTCACTCACCTGACTGTAGACTTTTTCGTTCTTGTATATCTCCCTGACCTGACTCTAGATGTTTGGTTCCTTTAGATCTTTCTGAGCTGAGTCTAGATGTTTGCTTCCTGTAGACCTCCCTGAGTTGACTCTAGACTGTTTGGTTCATTTCCAACCTGCTATTTATCTCTTATACTCTGGACAAGGTCGTTGTAGCAGCTGTGTGACCATTTGTATAGAAATGATTTATTTGAAGTTCTTCAGTCAGAGTTCAGTATGCATCAAAGCACAGAAACAGCACTGGTTCGAATCTCAAATGATCGTCTTATGGCCTCAATTGATGGGTTTTTGCCCAGTCTGGTTCTGTTAGAACTCAGATAATGGATTATTGTCAAAATATTGGTATACATATTGGTTCTGGTGGGTCCCCTTTTATGAATACTGATCAAGCCTTCTTCCCTATGACATTGGATTTTTTTTTCTTTTTGGCCTATATGTCACATACCAGACAAGGTGGCCGAGAGGTTAAGGCGATGGACTGCTAATCCGTTGTGCTCTGCACGCATGGGTTCGAATCCCATCTTCGTCGTATGTTTCTTACCTTTATGAACATATCTTTAGCTGTAAAATTGACATAATTAGAGACGAAATAAACCAGGTCTGCACGGCGGCAACTATGACATATCCTTAACTTCATCGACTCCCTTAGGCTCTGTTCTGACTCTAGACTGTTTTGTTCCAGTAGACCTCACTGACCTGACTCTAGACTGTTTTGTTCCTTTAGAACTCCCTGACCTGGCTCTACACTGTTTGGTTCTTGTAGACCTCCCTGGGCTGACTCTAGACTATTTTGTTCCTTTAGAACTCCCTGAGCTGACTCTAGACTGATTGGTTCTTGTAGACCTCCCTGGGCTGACTAGACTGTTTGGTACCCTTAGACCTCCCTGAGCTGACTCTAGACTGTTTTGCTCTTTTAGAACTCCCTGATCAGACTCAATATTGTTTTATTCCTGTAGACCTCCCTGAGCTGACTCTAGACTGTTTGGTTCCTTTACACCACCCTGAGCTGACCCTAGATTTTTTGGTCCTTGTAGACCTCCCTGAGCTGACTCAAAATGGTTTGTTCCTGTAGACTCACCATACCTGACTGTAGACTCTTTGATTTCTGTAGATCTCCCTGATCTGACCCTGGATTTTTTTGGTTCTTGTAGACTCACCTGACCTGAATATAGACTGTTTGGTTCTTGAAGACCTCCCTGACGTGCCTCTAGATTGTTTGGTTCCTGTAGACCTCCCTGAGCTTACTCTACACGGTTTGGTTCCTGTATATCTCCCTGACCTTACTCTACACTGTTTGGTTCCTGTATATCTCCCTGACCTTAATCTAGATGTTTGGTTCATGGACTCTAGACTTATTGGTTCTTGTAGACCTCCCTGGGCTGACTCTAGACTGTTTGGTACTCTTAGACCTTCCTGAGCTGACACTACACTGTTTTGTTCCTTTAAAACTCCCTGATCTGACTCAATATTGTTTGGTTCCTGTAGACCTCCCTGAGCTGACTTTAGACTGTTTGTTTCTTGTAGACCTCCCTGGGCTGACTTTAGAATGTTTGGTACCCGTAGACCTCCCTGAGCTCACTCTAGACTGTTTGGTTCCAGTGGACGTCCCTGAGCTGACTCTAGATTCTTTGTTCCCGTTGATCCAACTGAGCTGACTGTAGACTGTTTGGTTCCCGTAGACCTCCCTGACTTGGCTCTACACTGTTTGGTTCTTGTAGACCTCCCTGGGTTGACTCTAGACTATTTTGTTCCTTTGGAACTCCCTGAGCTGACTCTAGACGGATTGGTTCTTGTAGACCTCCCTGGGCTGACTCTAGACTGTTTGGTACCCTTAGATCTTCCTGAGCTGACTCTAGACTGTTTTGTTCTTTTAGAACTCCCTGATCAGACTCAATATTGTTTTATTCCTGTAGACCTCCCTGAGCCGACTCTAGACTGTTTGGTTCCTTTACACCACCCTGAGCTGACCCTAGATTTTTTGGTCCTTGTAGACCTCCCTGAGCTGACTCAAAATGGTTTTGTTCCTGTAGACTCAACTGACCTGACTGTAGACTCTTTGATTCCTGTAGACCTCCCTGATCTGACCCTAGATTTTTCGTTCTTGTAGACTCACCTGACCTGAATATAGACTGTTTGGTTCCTGTAGACCTTCCTTAGCTGACTCTAGAATGTTTGTTTCTTGTAGACCTCCCTGGGCTGACTTTAGAATGTTTGGTACCCGTAGACCTCCCTGAGCTCACTCTAGACTGTTTGGTTCCAGTGGACGTCCCTGAGCTGACTCTAGATTCTTTGTTCCCGTTGATCCAACTGAGCTGACTCTAGACTGTTTGGTTCCCGTAGACCTCCCTGACTTGGCTCTACACTGTTTGGTTCTTGTAGACCTCCCTGAGCTGACTCAAAATGGTTTTGTTCCTGTAGACTCACCTGACCTGACTGTAGACTCTTTGATTCCTGTAGACCTCCCTGATCTGACCCTGGATTTTTCGTTCTTGTAGACTCACCTGACCTGAATATAGACTGTTTGGTTCTTGAAGACCTCCCTGACGTGCCTCTACACTGTTTGGTTCCTGTAGACCTCCCTGAGCTTACTCTACACTTTTTGGTTCCTGTATATTTCCCTGACCTTACTCTACACTGTTTGGTTCCTGTATATCTCCCTGACCTTAATCTAGATGTTTGGTTCCCGTAGACCTTCCTTAGCTGACTCTAGACTGTTTGGTTCTTGTAGACCTCCCTGGGCTGACTTTAGAATGTTTTATACCCGTAGACCTCCCTGAGCTCACTCTCGACTGTTTGGTTCCAGTGGACGTCCCTGAGCTGACTCTAGATTTTTTTGTTCCCGTTGACCTACCTGAGCTGACTGTAGACTGTTTGGTTCCCGTAGATCTCCCTGACTTGACTCTAAACTGTTTGGTTTCTGTAAAACTCCCTGAGCTGACTAAAGATGGTTTGGTTTCTGTAGACCTCCCTGATCTTTCCTTACATTTTTTGGTTCTTGTAGACCTCCCTGAGCTGACTCTAGACTGTTTGGTTTGTGTAAACCTCCCTGAGCTGACTCAAGATGGTTTGGTTTCTGTAGACCTCCCTGCTCTGTCCTTAAATTTTTTGGTTCTTGTAGACCTCCCTGGCATGATTCTAGACGGTTTGGTTCATGTAGACATCCCTGACCTTACTTTAGTATTTTTCAATCCTCTAAACCTATCTGAGCTGACTCAAAATGGTTTTGTTCCTGTAGACTCACCTGACCTGATTCTAGACTGTTTGGTTCCTTTAGACCTCCCTGATCTGGCCCTGGATTTTTTGGTTCTTGTAGACCTCCCTGAGCTGACTCTAGTATTTTTGGTTCCTGTAGACCTCCCTGAGCTGACTCTACACTGCTTGGTTCCTGTATATCTCACTCACCTGACTGTAGACTGTTTGGTTCCTGTATATCTCCCTGACCTGACTCTAGATGTTTGGTTCCTTTAGATCTCTCTGAGCTGAGTCTAGATATTTGCTTCCTGTAGACCTCCCTGAGTTGACTCTAGACTGTTTGGTTCATTTCCAACCTGCTATTTATCTCTAAAACTCTGGACAAGGTCGTTGTAGCAGCTGTGTGACCATTTGTATAGAAATGATTTATTTGAAGTTCTTCAGTCAGAGTTCAGTATGCATCAAAGCACAGAAACAGCACTGGTTCGAATCTCAAATGACCGTCTTATGGCCTCAATTGATGGGTTTTTGCCCAGTCTGGTTCTGTTAGAACTCAGATAATGGATTATTGTCAAAATATTGGTATACATATTGGTTCTGGAGGGTCCCCTTTTATGAATACTGATCAAGCCTTCTTCCCTATGACATTGGATTTTTTTTTCTTTTTGGCCTATATGTCACATACCAGACGAGGTGGCCGAGAGGTTAAGGCGATGGACTGCTAATCCATTGTGCTCTGCACGCGTGGGTTCGAATCCCATCTTCGTCGTATGTTCCTAACCTTTATGAACATATCTTTAGCTGTAAAATTGACATAATTAGAGACGAAATAAACCAGGTCTGCACGGCAGCAACTATGACATATCCTTAACTTCATCGACTCCCTTAGGCTCTGTTCTGACTCTAGACTGTTTTGTTCCAGTAGACCTCACTGACCTGACTCTAGACTGTTTTGTTCCTTTAGAACTCCCTGACCTGGCTCTACACTGTTTGGTTCTTGTAGACCTCCCTGAGCTGACTCTAGACTATTTTGTTCCTTTAGAACTCCCTGAGCTGACTCTAGACTGATTGGTTCTTGTAGACCTCCCTGGGCTGACTAGACTGTTTGGTACCCTTAGACCTTCCTGAGCTGACTCTAGACTGTTTTGCTCTTTTAGATCTCCCTGATCAGACTCAATATTGTTTTATTCCTGTAGACCTCCCTGAGCTGACTCTAGACTGTTTGGTTCCTTTACACCACCCTGAGCTGACCCTAGATTTTTTGGTCCTTGTAGACCTCCCTGAGCTGACTCAAAATGGTTTTGTTCCTGTAGACTCACCTGACCTGACTGTAGACTCTTTGATTTCTTTAGATCTCCCTGATCTGACCCTGGATTTTTTTGGTTCTTGTAGACTCACCTGACCTGAATATAGACTGTTTGGTTCTTGAAGACCTCCCTGACGTGCCTCTAGACTGCTTGGTTCCTGTAGACCTCCCTGAGCTTACTCTACACTGTTTGGTTCCTGTATATCTCCCTGACCTTACTCTACACTGTTTGGTTCCTGTATATCTCCCTGACCTTAATCTAGATGTTTGGTTCATGGACTCTAGACTTATTGGTTCTTGTAGACCTCCCTGGGCTGACTCTAGACTGTTTGGTACTCTTAGACCTTCCTGAGCCGACACTACACTGTTTTGTTCCTTTAAAACTCCCTGATCTGACTCAATATTATTTTATTCCTGTAGACCTCCCTGAGCTGACTCTAGACTGTTTGGTTCCTGTAGACCTCTCTGGCATGATTCTAGATGGTTTGGTTCTTGTAGACCTCCCTGGCAAGATTCTAGACGGTTTGGTTCATGTAGACATCCCCGACCTTACTGTAGTATTTTTGGATCTTGCAAACCTGTCTGAGCTGACTCAAACTGGTTTTGTTCCTGTAGACTCACCTGACCTGATTCAAGACTGTTTGGTTCTTGTAGACCTTCGCGATCTGACCCTGGATTTTTTGGTTCTTGTAGACCTCCCTGAGCTGACTCTAGTATGTTAGGTCATTGTAGACCTCCCTGAGCTGACTCTACACTGTTTGGTTCCTGTATATCTCCCTGACTTGACTCTACACTGTTTGGTTCCTGTATATCTCCCTGACTTGACTCTACACTGTTTGGTTCCTGTATATCTCCCTGACCTGACTATAGATGTTTGGTTACTTTAGATCTCTCTGAGCTGAGTCTAGATGTTTGCTTCCTGTAGACCTCCCTGAGTTGACTCTAGACTGTTTGGTTCATTTCCAACCTGCTATTTATCTCTAAAACTCTGGACAAGGTCGTTGTAGCAGCTGTGTGACCATTTGTATAGAAATGATTTATTTGAAGTTCTTCAGTCAGGGTTCAGTATGGATCAAAGCACAGAAACAGCACTGGTTCGAATCTCAAATGACCGTCTTATGGCCTCAAATGATAGGATTGTGCCCACTCTGGTTCTGCTGGAACTCAGATAATGGATTATTGCCCATATTGGTTCTGGAGGGTCCCCCTTTAAGAATACTGATCAAGCCTTTTTCCCTATGACATTGGATTTTTTTTCTGTTTGGCCTATATATCACATACCAGACGAGGTGCCCGAGAGGTTAAGGCGATGGACTGCTAATCCATTGTTCTCTGCACGCGTGGGTTCGAATCCCATCTTCGTCGTATGTTTCTTACCTTTATGAACATAGCTTTAGCTGTAAAATTGACATAATTAGAGACGAAATAAACCAGGTCTGCACGGCAGCAACTATGACAAAACGGTCATCTCCCTCCTGCTCCAACGACTACCGTCCAGTTGCACTGACTCCCATCATCATGAAGTGCTTTGAACGGCTAGTCATGCATTACATCAAGGCTGCTCTCCCCCCCTCTTTGGACCCCTACCAGTTCGCATATCGCTCCAACTGGTCCACTGACGACGCCATCTCCACTGCCCTCCACACAGCCCCCACACATATGGACACCAGAAACACTTATGTAAGAATGCTTTTCATCGACTTCGGTTCAGCATTCAACACCATCATCCCCCAGCAGCTCATTCACAAACTGGACCAGCTGGGGATCAACACCTCAATGTGCAACTGGCTGTTGGACTTCCTGACTGGGAGACCACAGGCAGTACGGGTTGACAGCAACACATCCAGCACCATCACACTGAGCACAGGGGCCCCCCAGGGATGTGTGCTGAGCCCCCTCCTCTTCACCCTGTTGACCCACGACTGCACACCGATTCACAGCTCCAACCTCTTCATAAAGTTTGCGGACGACACGACTGTGGTGGGTCTCATCAACAACAACGATGAGTCAAACTACAGGAGCGAAGTGAGCCGCCTGGCTGAGTGGTGCAGCGACAACAATCTCTCCCTGAATGTGGAGAAGACCAAGGAGATTGTTGCTGACTTCAGGAGACAACACACCCAGTATGCTCCTCTGACCATCAACGGTGCCACTGTGGAGAGGGTGAGCAGCACCAAGTTCCTGGGTGTCCACATCTCAGAGGACCTCTCCTGGACTGTTAACACTGCAGCACTCGCCAAGAAGGCACAGCAGTGTCTCTACTTCCTCCGCAAACTGCGAAGAGCCAGAGCCCCGGCCCCCATCAGGTACACCTTCTACAGAGGCACCATCGAGAGCATCCTGACCAGCTGCATCACCGTGTGGTACGGATCCTGCACCGCAACCTGCCGCAAGTCTCTCCAACGCGTCGTGAGAGCAGCTGAGAAGATCGTTGGTGTCTCTCTCCCCTCACTTCAGGACATTTACAGCAGCCGTCTGACTCGCAAAGCCCTCAGCATTGTGAGAGACCCCACCCACCCGTCACACAGCCTCTTCAGTCTGCTGCCATCAGGGAGGAGGCTGCGGACCCTCCAGGCCAGAACCAGCCGACTGAAGGACAGCTTCATCCACCAGGCCGTCAGGACACTTAACACTCTCCCTGCTCTTCCACCGTTTCCCGCCTTGCCCCCCCCCCACTCACTCTGATCTCAGTATCTGCACCAGGCACTTTTGGCAGAACTGGACCGCCTGCTTCGCACCATGTCACTTTAATCAAACCGAAAAACTGTTGTGGTCATGTCACAACTTGTTTCTTGTCTCTTTTTAACTTGCACTTTGTGTTTAAAATGTATTTATTGTGTAGCACCGAGGGTTTGAGGGTAACGTAATTTCGATTCTCTGTATGTGTCTCACATGTGGTAGAATTGACAATAAACTTGACTCTGACTCTGACTCTGACATATCCTTAACTTCATCAACTCCCTTAGGCTCTGTTCTGACTCTAGACTGTTTTGTTCCAGTAGACCTCACTGACCTGACTCTAGCCTGTTTTGTTCCTTTAGAAATCCCTGACCTGACTCTACACTGTTTGGTTCTTTTAGACCTCCCTGGGCTGACTCTAGACTATTTTGTTCCTTTAGAATTCCCTGACCTGACTCTAGACTTATTGGTTCTTTTAGACCCCCCTGGGCTGACTCTAGACTGTTTGGTACTCTTAGACCTTCCTGAGCTGACACTACACTGTTTTTTTCCTTTAGAACTCCCTGATCGGACTCAATATTGTTTGGTTCCTGTAGACCTCCCTGAGCTGACTCTAGACTGTTTGGTTCCTTTACACCACCCTGAGCTGACCCTAGATTTTTTGGTCCTTGTAGACCTCCCTGAGCTGACTCAAAATGGTTTTGTTCCTGTAGACTCGCCTGACCGGACTGTAGACTCTTTGATTCCTGTAGATCTCCCTGATCGGACCCTGGAATTTTTTGGTTCTTGTAGACTCACCTGACCTGAATCTAGACTGTTTGGTTCTTGAAGACCTTGCTGAGCTGACTCTACACTGTTTGGTTACTGTTTATCTCCCCGACCCTACTGTAGACTTTTTGGTTCTTGTAGACCTCCCTGACGTGCCTCTAGACTGTTTGGTTCCTGTAGACCTCCCTGAGCTGACTCTAGACTGTTTGGTTCTTGTAGACCTCCCTGGGCTGACTCTAGACTGTTTGGTTCATTTCCAACCTGCTATTTATCTCTAAAACTCTCGACAAGGTCGTTGTAGCAGCTGTGTGACCATTTGTATAGAAATGATTTATTTGAAGTTCTTCAGTCAGGGTTCAGTATGCATCAAAGCACAGAAACAGCATTGGTTCGAATCTCAAATGACCGTCTTATGACCTCAAATGATGGGTTTGTTCCCACTCTGGTTCTGTTGGAACTCAGATAAGGAATTATTGTCCATATTGGTTCTGGAGGGTCCCCTTTTATGAATACTGATCAAGCCTTCTTCCCTATGACATTGGATTTTTTTCTTTTTGGCCTATATGTCTCATACCAGACGAGGTGGCCGAGAGGTTAAGGCGATGGACTGCTAATCCATTGTGCTCTGCACGCGTGGGTTCGAATCCCATCCTCGTCGTATGTTTCTTACCTTTATGAACATAGCTTTAGCTGTAAGATTGACATAACTAGAGATGGAATAAACCAGGTCTACTCGGCAGCAACTATGACATATCCTTAACTTCATCGACTCCCTTAGGCTCTGTTCTGACTCTAGACTGTTTTGTTCCAGTAGACCTCACTGACCTGACTCTACACTGGTTCTTGTAGACCTCCCTGGGCTGACTCTAGACTGATTGGTTCTTGTAGACCTTCCTGGGCTGACTCTAGACTGTTTGGTACTCTTAGACCTTCCTGAGCTGACACTACACTGTTTTGTTCCTTTAGAACTCCCTGATCTGACTCAATATTGTTTTATTCCTGTAGACCTCCCTGAGCTGACCCTATACTTTTTGGTTCCTTTACACCTCCCTGAGCCGACCCTAGATTTTTTGGTTCTTGTAGACCTCCCTGAGCTGACTCAAAATGGTGTTGTTCCTGTAGACTCACCTGACCTGACTGTAGACTCTTTGATTTCTTTAGATCTCCCTGATCTGACCCTGGATTTTATTGGTTCTTTTAGACTCACCTGACCTGAATCTAGACTGTTTGGTTCTTGTAGACCTCCCTGAGCTGACTCAAAATGGTGTTGTTCCTGTAGACTCACCTGACCTGCATGTAGACTGTTTGATTCCTGTAGACCTCCCTGATCTGACCCTGGATTTTTTGGTTCTTGTAGACTCACCTGACCTAAATCTAGACTGTTATGTTCCTGTAGACCTTCCTTAGCTGACTCTAGAATGTTTGTTTCTTGTAGACCTCCCTGGGCTGACTTTAGAATGTTTGGTACCCGTAGACCTCCCTGAGCTCACTCTAGACTGTTTGGTTCCAGTGGACGTCCCTGAACTGACTCTAGATTCTTTGTTCCCGTTGATCCAACTGAGCTGACTGTAGACTGTTTGGTTCCCGTAGACCTCCCTGACTTGGCTCTACACTGTTTGGTTCTTGTAGACCTCCCTGGGTTGACTCTAGACTATTTTGTTCCTTTGGAACTCCCTGAGCTGACTCTAGACGGATTGGTTCTTGTAGACCTCCCTTGGCTGACTCTAGACTGTTTGGTACCCTTAGATCTTCCTGAGCTGACTCTAGACTGTTTTGTTCTTTTAGAACTCCCTGATCAGACTCAATATTGTTTTATTCCTGTAGACCTCCCTGAGCCGACTCTAGACTGTTTGGTTCCTTTACACCACCCTGAGCTGACCCTAGATTTTTTGGTCCTTGTAGACCTCCCTGAGCTGACTCAAAATGGTTTTGTTCCTGTAGACTCACCTGACCTGACTGTAGACTCTTTGATTCCTGTAGACCTCCCTGATCTGACCCTGGATTTTTCGTTCTTGTAGACTCACCTGACCTGAATATAGACTGTTTGGTTCTTGAAGACCTCCCTGACATGCCTCTACACTGTTTGGTTCCTGTAGACCTCCCTGAGCTTACTCTACACTTTTTGGTTCCTGTATATTTCCCTGACCTTACTCTACACTGTTTGGTTCCTGTATATCTCCCTGACCTTAATCTAGATGTTTGGTTCCCGTAGACCTTCCTTAGCTGACTCTAGACTGTTTGGTTCTTGTAGACCTCCCTGGGCTGACTTTAGAATGTTTTATACCCGTAGACCTCCCTGAGCTCACTCTCGACTCTTTGGTTCCAGTGGACGTCCCTGAGCTGACTCTAGATTTTTTTGTTCCCGTTGACCTACCTGAGCTGACTGTAGACTGTTTGGTTCCCGTAGATCTCCCTGACTTGACTCTAGACTGTTTGGTTTCTGTAAAACTCCCTGAGCTGACTCAAGATGGTTTGGGTTCTGTAGACCTCCCTGATCTTTCCTTACATTTTTTGGTTCTTTTAGACCTCCCTGAGCTGACTCTAGACTGTTTGGTTTGTGTAAACCTCCCTGAGCTGACTCAAGATGGTTTGGTTTCTGTAGACCTCCCTGCTCTGTCCTTAAATTTTTTGGTTCTTGTAGACCTCCCTGGCATGATTCTAGACGGTTTGGTTCATGTAGACATCCCTGACCTTACTTTAGTATTTTTCAATCCTCTAAACCCATCTGAGCTGACTCAAAATGGTTTTGTTCCTGTAGACTCACCTGACCTGATTCTAGACTGTTTGGTTCCTGTAGACCTCCGTGATCTGGCCCTGGATTTTTTGGTTCTTGTAGACCTCCCTGAGCTGACTCTAGTATGTTTGGTTCCTGTAGACCTCCCTGAGCTGACTCTACACTGCTTGGTTCCTGTATATCTCCCTGACCTGACTCTAGATGTTTGGTTCCTTTAGATCTCTCTGAGCTGAGTCTAGATATTTGCTTCCTGTAGACCTCCTTGAGTTGACTCTAGACTGTTTGGTTCATTTCCAACCTGCTATTTATCTCTAAAACTCTGGACAAGGTCGTTGTAGCAGCTGTGTGACCATTTGTATAGTAATGATTTATTTGAAGTTCTTCAGTCAGAGTTCAGTATGCATCAAAGCACAGAAACAGCACTGCTTCGAATCTCAAATGACCGTCTTATGGCCTCTATTGATGGATTTTTGCCCATTCTGGTTCTGTTAGAACTCAGATAATGGATTATTGTCAAAATATTGGTATACATATTGGTTCTGGAGGGTCCCCTTTTATGAATACTGATCAAGCCTTCTTCCCTATGACATTGGATTTTTTTTCTTTTTGGCCTATATGTCACATACCAGACGAGGTGGCCGAGAGGTTAAGGCGATGGACTGCTAATCCATTGTGCTCTGCACGCGTGGGTTCGAATCCCATCTTCGTCGTATGTTCCTTACCTTTATGAACATATCTTTAGCTGTAAAATTGACATAATTAGTGACGAAATAAACCAGGTCTGCACGGCAGCAACTATGACAAATCCTTAACTTCATCGACTCCCTTAGGCTCTGTTCTGACTCTAGACTGTTTTGTTCCAGTAGACCTCACTGACCTGACTCTAGACTGTTTTGTTCCTTTAGAACTCCCTGACCTGGCTCTACACTGTTTGGTTCTTGTAGACCTCCCTGGGCTGACTCTAGACTATTTTGTTCCTTTAGAACTCCCTGAGCTGACTCTAGACTGATTGGTTCTTGTAGACCTCCCTGGGCTGACTAGACTGTTTGGTACCCTTAGACCTTCCTGAGCTGACTCTAGACTGTTTTGCTCTTTTAGAACTCCCTGATCAGACTCAATATTGTTTTATTCCTGTAGACCTCCCTGAGCTGACTCTAGACTGTTTGGTTCCTTTACACCACCCTGAGCTGACCCTAGATTTTTTGGTCCTTGTAGACCTCCCTGAGCTGACTCAAAATGGTTTTGTTCCTGTAGACTCACCTGACCTGACTGTAGACTCTTTGATTTCTTTAGATCTCCCTGATCTGACCCTGGATTTTTTGGTTCTTGTAGACTCACCTGACCTGAATATAGACTGTTTGGTTCTTGAAGACCTCCCTGACGTGCCTCTAGACTGTTTGGTTCCTGTAGACCTCCCTGAGCTTACTCTACACTGTTTGGTTCCTGTATATCTCCCTGACCTTACTCTACACTGTTTGGTTCCTGTATATCTCCCTGACCTTGATCTAGATGTTTGGTTCATGGACTCTAGACTTATTGGTTCTTGTAGACCTCCCTGGGCTGACTCTAGACTGTTTGGTACTCTTAGACCTTCCTGAGCCGACACTACACTGTTTTGTTCCTTTAAAACTCCCTGATCTGACTCAATATTATTTTATTCCTGTAGACCTCCCTGAGCTGACTCTAGACTGTTTGGTTCCTGTAGACCTACTTGACCTGACTGTAGACTGTTTGGTTCCTGTATATTTCCCCGAGCTGACTCTAGACTGTTTGGTTCCTGTAGACCTCTCTGGCATGATTCTAGATGGTTTGGTTCTTGTAGACCTCCCTGGCAAGATTCTAGACGGTTTGGTTCATGTAGACATCCCCGACCTTACTGTAGTATTTTTGGATCTTGCAAACCTGTCTGAGCTGACTCAAACTGGTTTTGTTCCTGTAGACTCACCTGACCTGATTCTAGACTGTTTGGTTCCTGTAGACCTCCGTGATCTGACCCTGGATTTTTTGGTTCTTGTAGACCTCCCTGAGCTGACTCTAGTATGTTAGGTCCTTGTAGACCTCCCTGAGCTGACTCTACACTGTTTGGTTCCTGTATATCTCCCTGACTTGACTCTACACTGTTTGGTTCCTGTATATCTCCCTGACTTGACTCTACACTGTTTGGTTCCTGTATATCTCCCTGACCTGACTCTAGATGTTTGGTTACTTTAGATCTCTCTGAGCTGAGTCTAGATGTTTGCTTCCTGTAGACCTCCCTGAGTTGACTCTAGACTGTTTGGTTCATTTCCAACCTGCTATTTATCTCTATAACTCTGGACAAGGTCGTTGTAGCAGCTGTGTGACCATTTGTATAGAAATGATTTATTTGAAGTTCTTCAGTCAGGGTTCAGTATGGATCAAAGCACAGAAACAGCACTGGTTCGAATCTCAAATGACCATCTTATGGCCTCAAATGATAGGATTGTGCCCACTCTGATTCTGCTGGAACTCAGATAATGGATTATTGCCCATATTGGTTCTGGAGGGTCCCCCTTTAAGAATACTGATCAAGCCTTTTTCCCTATGACATTGGATTTTCTTCTGTTTGGCCTATATATCACATACCAGACGAGGTGCCCGAGAGGTTAAGGCGATGGACTGCTAATCCATTGTTCTCTGCACGCGTGGGTTCGAATCCCATCTTCGTCGTATGTTTCTTACCTTTATGAACATAGCTTTAGCTGTAATATTGACATAATTAGAGACGAAATAAACCAGGTCTGCACGGCAGCAACTATTACAAAACGGTCATCTCCCTCCTGCTCCAACGACTACCGTCCAGTTGCACTGACTCCCATCATCATGAAGTGCTTTGAACGGCTAGTCATGCATTACATCAAGGCTGCTCTCCCCCCCTCTTTGGACCCCTACCAGTTCGCATATCGCTCCAACTGGTCCACTGACGACGCCATCTCCACTGCCCTCCACACAGCCCCCACACATATGGACACCAGAAACACTTATGTAAGAATGCTTTTCATCGACTTCGGTTCAGCATTCAACACCATCATCCCCCAGCAGCTCATTCACAAACTGGACCAGCTGGGGATCAACACCTCAATGTGCAACTGGCTGTTGGACTTCCTGACTGGGAGACCACAGGCAGTACGGGTTGACAGCAACACATCCAGCACCATCACACTGAGCACAGGGGCCCCCCAGGGATGTGTGCTGAGCCCCCTCCTCTTCACCCTGCTGACCCACGACTGCACACCGATTCACAGCTCCAATCTCTTTGTAAAGTTTGCGGACGACACGACTGTGGTGGGTCTCATCAACAACAACGATGAGTCAAACTACAGGAGCGAAGTGAGCCGCCTGGCTCAGTGGTGCAGCGACAACAATCTCTCCCTGAATGTGGAGAAGACCAAGGAGATTGTTGCTGACTTCAGGAGACAACACACCCAGCATGCTCTTCTGACCATCAACGGTGCTGCTGTGGAGAGGGTGAGCAGCACCAAGTTCCTGGGTGTCCACATCTCAGAGGACCTCTCCTGGACTGTTAACACTGCAGCACTCGCCAAGAAGGCACAGCGGCGTCTCTACTTCCTCCGCAAACTGCGAAGAGCCAGAGCCCCGGCCCCCATCAGGTAAACCTTCTACAGAGGCACCATCGAGAGCATCCTGACCAGCTGCATCACCGTGTGGTACGGATCCTGCACCGCAACCTGCCGCAAGTCTCTCCAACGCGTCGTGAGAGCAGCTGAGAAGATTGTTGGTGTCTCTCTCCCCTCACTTCAGGACATTTACAGCAGCCGTCTGACTCGCAAAGCCCTCAGCATTGTGAGAGACCCCACCCACCCGTCACACAGCCTCTTCAGTCTGCTGCCATCAGGAAGGAGGCTGCGGACCCTCCAGGCCAGAACCAGCCGACTGAAGGACAGCTTCATCCACCAGGCCGTCAGGACACTTAACACTCTCCCTGCTCTTCCACCGTTTCCCGCCTTGCCCCCCCCTCACTCACTCTGATCTCAGTATCTGCACCAGGCACTTTTGGCAGAACTGGACCGCCTGCTTCGCACCATGTCACTTTAATCAAACCGAAAAACTGTTGTGGTCATGTCACAACTTGTTTCTTGTCTCTTTTTAACTTGCACTTTGTGTTTAAAATGTATTTATTGTGTAGCACCGAGGGTTTGAGGGTAACGTAATTTCGATTCTCTGTATGTGTCTCACATGTGGTAGAATTAACAATAAACTTGACTCTGACTCTGACATATCCTTAACTTCATCAACTCCCTTAGGCTCTGTTCTGACTCTAGACTGTTTTGTTCCAGTAGACCTCACTGACCTGACTCTAGCCTGTTTTGTTCCTTTAGAATTCCCTGACCTGACTCTAGACTTATTGGTTCTTTTAGACCCCCCTGAGCTGACTCTAGACTGTTTGGTACTCTTAGACCTTCCTGAGCGGACACTACACTGTTTTTTTCCTTTAGAACTCCCTGATCTGACTCAATATTGTTTGGTTCCTGTAGACCTCCCTGAGCTGACTCTAGACTGTTTGGTTCCGTTACACCACCCTGAGCCGACCCTAGATTTTTTTGGTTCTTGTAAACCTCCCTGAGCTGACTCAAAATGGTGTTGTTCCTGTAGACTCGCCTGACCGGACTGTAGACTCTTTGATTCCTGTAGATCTCCCTGATCGGACCCTGGAATTTTTTGGTTCTTGTAGACTCACCTGACCTGAATCTAGACTGTTTGGTTCTTGAAGACCTTGCTGAGCTGACTCTACACTGTTTGGTTACTGTTTATCTCCCCGACCTTACTGTAGACTTTTTGGTTCTTGTAGACCTCCCTGACGTGCCTCTAGACTGTTTGGTTCCTGTAGACCTCCCTGAGCTGACTCTAGACTGTTTGGTACCCGTAGACCTCCCTGAGTCACTCTACACTTTTTGGTTCCAGTGGACGTCCCTGAGCTGACTCTACATTTTTTGTTCCCGTTGATCTACCTGAGCTGACTGTAGACTGTTTCGTTTCCGTAGACCTCCCTGACTTGACTCTAGACTGTTTGGTTTCTGTAAACCTCCCAGAGCTGACTCAAGATGGTTTGGTTTCTGTACACCTCCCTGATCTGTGCTTACATTTTTTGGTTCTTGTAGACCTCCCTGAGCTGACTCTAGACGGTTTGGTTCTTGTAGACCTCCCTGGCATGATTCTAGACGGTTTGGTTCATGTAGACATCCCTGACCTTACTGTAGTATTTTTCGATCCTGTAAACCTATCTGAGCTGACTCAAAATGGTTTTGTTCCTGTAGACTCACCTGACCTGATTCTAGACTGTTTGGTTCCTGTAGACCTCCCTGATCTGGCCCTGGATTTTTTGGTTCATGTAGACCTCCCTGAGCTGACTATAGTATGTTTGGTTCTTGTAGACCTCCCTGAGCTGACTCTACACTGTTTGGTTCCTGTATATCTCCCTGACTTGACTGTAGACTGTTTGGTTCCTGTATATCTCCCTGACCTGACTCTAGATGTTTGGTTCCTTTAGATCTCTCTGAGCTGAGTCTAGATATTTGCTTCCTGTAGACCTCCCTGAGTTGACTCTAGACTGTTTGGTTCATTTCCAACCTGCTATTTATCTCTAAAACTCTGGGCAAGGTCGTTGTAGCAGCTGTGTGACCATTTGTATAGAAATGATTTATTTGAAGTTCTTCAGTCAGGGTTCAGTATGCATCAAAGCACAGAAACAGCATTGGTTCGAATCTCAAATGACCGTCTTATGACCTCAAATGATGGGTTTGTTCCCACTCTGGTTCTGTTGGAACTCAGATAATGGATTATTGTCCATATTGGTTCTGGAGGGTCCCCTTTTATGAATACTGATCAAGCCTTCTTCCCTATGACATTGGATTTTTTTCTTTTTGGCCTATATGTCACATACCAGACAAGGTGGCCGAGAGGTTAAGGCGATAGACTGCTAATCCATTGTGCTCTGCACGCGTGGGTTCGAATCCCATCCTCGTCGTATGTTTCTTACCTTTATGAACATAGCTTTAGCTGTAAGATTGACATAACTAGAGATGGAATAAACCAGGTCTACTCGGCAGCAACTATGACATATCCTTAACTTCATCGACTCCCTTAGGCTCTGTTCTGACTCTAGACTGTTTTGTTCCAGTAGACCTCACTGACCTGACTCTACACTGGTTCTTGTAGACCTCCCTGGGCTGACTCTAGACAGATTGGTTCTTGTAGACCTTCCTGGGCTGACTCTAGACTGTTTGGTACTCTTAGACCTTCCTGAGCTGACACTACACTGTTTTGTTCCTTTAGAACTCCCTGATCTGACTCAATATTGTTTTATTCCTGTAGACCTCCCTGAGCTGACCCTATACTGTTTGGTTCCTTTACACCTCCCTGAGCCGACCCTAGATTTTTTGGTTCTTGTAGACCTCCCTGAGCTGACTCAAAATGGTGTTGTTCCTGTAGACTCACCTGACCTGACTGTAGACTATTTGATTTCTTTAGATCTCCCTGATCTGACCCTGGATTTTTTTGGTTCTTGTAGACTCACCTGACCTGAATCTAGACTGTTTGGTTCTTGTAGACCTCCCTGAGCTGACTCAAAATGGTGTTGTTCCTGTAGACTCACCTGACCTGACTGTAGACTGTTTGATTCCTGTAGACCTCCCTGATCTGACCCTGGATTTTTTGGTTCTTGTAGACTCACCTGACCTAAATCTAGACTGTTTGGTTCTTGAAGACCTTGCTGAGCTGACTCTACACTATTTGGTTACTGTTTATCTCCCCGACCTGACTGTAGACTTTTTGGTTCTTGTAGACCTCCCTGACGTGCCTCTAGACTTTTTGGTTCCTGTAGACCTCCCTGAGCTTTCTCTACACTGTTTGGTTCCTGTATATCTCCCTGACCTTAATCGAGATGTTTGGTTCCTGTAGACCTTCCTTAGCTGACTCTAGACTGTTTGGTTCTTGTAGACCTCCCTGAGCTGACTTTAGACTGTTTGGTACCCGTCGACCTCCCTGAGCTCACTCTACACTGTTTGGTTCCAGTGGACGTCCCTGAGCTGACTCTAGATTTTTTGTTCCCGTTAATCTACCTGAGCTGACTGTAGACTGTTTTCTTCCAGTAGACCTCACTGACCTGACTCTAGACTGTTTTGTTCCTTTAGATCTCCCTGACCTGACTCTACACTGGTTCTTGTAGACCTCCCTGGGCTGACTCTAGACTATTTTGTTCCTTTAGAACTCCCTGACCTGACTCTAGACTGATTGGTTCTTCTAGACCTCCCTTGGCTGACTCTAGACTGTTTGGTACCCTAAGACCTTCCTGAGCTGACACTACACTGTTTTGTTCCTTTAGAACTCCCTGATCTGACTCAATATTGTTTTTTTCCTGTAGACCTCACTGAGCTGACTCTAGACTGTTTGGTTCCTTTACACCTCCCTGAGCTAACCCTAGTTTTTTTTGGTTCTTTTAGACCTCCCTGAGCTGACTCAAAATGGTTTTAATCCTGTAGACTCACCTGACCTGACTTTAGACTCTTTGATTCCTGTAGATCTCCCTGATCTGACCCTGGATTTTTTGGTTCATTTCCAACCTGCTATTTATCTCTAAAACTCTGGACAAGGTCGTTGTAGCAGCTGCGTGACCATTTGTATAGAAATGATTTATTTGAAGTTCTTCAGTCAGGGTTCAGTATGCATCAAAGCACAGAAACAGCACTGGTTCGAATCTCAAATGACCATCTTATGGCTTCAAATGATGGGTTTGTGCCCACTCTGGTTCTGGTGGAACTCAGATAATGGATTATTGCCCATATTGGTTCTGGAGGGTCCCCTTTTAAGAATACTAATCAAGCCTTTTTCTTTATGACATTGGATTTTTTTCTTTTTGGCCTATATGTCACATACCAGACGAGGTGGCCGAGAGGTTAAGGCGATGGACTGCTAATCCATTGTGCTCTGCACGCGTGGGTTCGAATCCCATCTTCGTCGTATGTTTCTTACCTTTATGAACATAGCTTTAGCTGTAAAATTGACATAACTAGAGACGGAATAAACCAGGTCTACTCGGCAGCAACTATGACATATCCTTAACTTCATCGACTCCCTTGGGCTCTGTTCTGACTCTAGACTGTTTTGTTCCAGTAGACCTCACTGACCTGACTCTACCCTTTTTGTTCCTTTACAAATCCCTGACCTGACTCTACACTGTTTGGTTCTTGTAGACCTCCCTGGGCTGACTCTAGACTATTTTGTTCCTTTAGAACTCCCTGACCTGACTCTAGACTGATTGGTTCTTGTAGACCTTCCTTGGCTGACTCTAGACTGTTTGGTACTCTTAGACCTCCCTGAGCTGACTCTAGACTGTTTTGCTCTTTTAGAACTCCCTGATCAGACTCAATATTGTTTTATTCCTGTAGACCTCCCTGAGCTGACCCTAGACTGTTTGGTTCCTTTTCACCTCCCTGACCCGACCCTAGATTTTTTTGGTTCTTGTAGACCTCCCTGAGCTGACTCAAAATGGTGTTGTTCCCGTAGACTCACCTGACCTGACTGTAGACTCTTTGATTTCTGTAGATCTCCCTGATCTGACCCTGGATTTTTTTGGTTCTTGTAGACTCACCTGACCTGAATCTAGACTGTTTGGTTCTTGAAGACCTCCCTGAGCTGACTCAAAATGGTTTTGTTCCTGTAGACTCACCTGACCTGACTTTAGGCTCTTTGATTCCTGTAGATCTCCCTGATCTGACCCTGGATTTTTTGGTTCTTGTAGACTCACCTGACCTGAATCTAGACTGTTTGGTTCTTGTAGACCTCCCTGGGATGACTCTAGACTGTTTGTTACTTGTAGACCTCCCTGAACTGACTCTACACTGTTTGGTTCCTGTATATCTCCCCGTCCTGACTGTAGACTTTTTGGTTCTTGTAGACCTCCCTGAGCTTACTCTACACTGTTTGGTTCCTTTATATCTTCCTGACCTTACTCTAGATGTTTGGTTCCTGTAGACCTTCCTGAGCTGACTCTAGACTGTTTGGTTCTTGTAGACCTCCCTGGCCTGACTCTAGACTGTTTGGTACTTGTAGACCTCCCTGAGCTGACTCAAGACTGTTTGGTTCTTGTAGACCTCCCTGTGCTGACTCTAGACTGTTTGGTACTTGTAGACCTCCCTGAGCTGACTCTAGACTGTTTGGTTCCAGTGGACCTCACTGACCTGACTCTACACTGGTTCCTGTAGACCTCCCTGAGCTTACTCTACGCTGTTTGGTTCCTGTATATCTCCCTGACCTGACTGTAGACGTTTTGGTTCTTGTAGACCTCCCTGCCATGATTCTAGACGGTTTGGTTCATGTAGACATCCCTGACCTTACTGTAGTATTTTTCGATCCTGTAAACCTCTCTGAGCTTACTCAAAATGGTTTTGTTCCTGTAGACTCACCTGACATGATTCTAGACTGTTTAATTCCTGTAGACCTCCCTGATCTGGCCCTGGATTTTTTGGTTCTTGTAGACCTCCCTGAGCTGACTCTAGTATTTTTGGTTCTTGTAGACCTCCCTGAGCTGACTCTACACTGTTTGGTTCCTGTATATCTCGCTCACCTGACTGTAGACTTTTTGGTTGCTGTATATCTCCCTGACCTGACTCTAGATGTTTGGTTCCTTTAGATCTCTCTGAGCTGAGTCTAGATATTTGCTTCCTGTAGACCTCCCTGAGTTGACTCTAGACTGTTTGGTTCATTTCCAACCTGCTATTTATCTCTAAAACTCTGGACAAGGTCGTTGTAGCAGCTGTGTGACCATTTGTATAGAAATGATTTATTTCAAGTTCTTCAGTCAGGGTTCAGTATGCATCAAAGCACAGAAACAGCACTGGTTTGAATCTCAAATGACCGTCTTATGACCTCAAATGATGGGTTTGTGCCCACTCTGGTTCTGCTGGAACTCAGATAATGGATTATTGCCCATATTGGTTCTGGAGGGTCCCCTTTTAAGAATACTGATCACGCCTTTTTCTGTATGACATTGGATTTTTTTTGTGTTTGGCCTATATGTCACATACCAGACGAGGTGGCCGAGAGGTTAAGGCGATGGACTGCTAATCCATTGTGCTCTGCACGCGTGGGTTCGAATCCCATCCTCGTCGTATGTTTCTTACCTTTATGAACATAGCTTTAGCTGTACAATTGACATAATTAGAGACGAAATAAACCAGGTCTGCACGGCAGTAACGATGACATATCCTTAACTTCATCGACTCCCTTAGGCTCTGTTCTGACTCTAGACTGTTTTGTTCCAGTAGACCTCACTGACCTGACTCTAGACTGTTTTGTTCCTTTAGAACTCCCTGACCTGACTCTACACTGTTTGGTTCTTGTAGACCTCCCCTTAGCTGACTCTAGACTGTTTGGTTCCTGTAGACCTTCCTTAGCTGACTCTAGACTGTTTGGTTCTTGTAGACCTCCCTGGGCTGACTTTAGAATGTTTGGTACCCGTAGACCTCCCTGAGCACACTCTAGACTGTTTGGTTCCAGTGGACGTCCCTGAGCTGACTCTAGATTTTTTTGTTCCTGTTGACCTACCTGAGCTGACTGTAGACTGTTTGGTTCCCGTAGATCTCCCTGACTTGACTCTAGACTATTTGGTTTTTGTAAACCTTCCTGAGCTGACTCTAGACAGTTTGGTTCTTGTAGACCTCCCTGGCATGATTCTAGACGGTTTGGTTCATGTAGACATCCCTGACCTTACTGTAGTATTTTTCAATCCTGTAAACCTCTCTGAGCTGACTCAAAATGGTTTTGTTCCTGTAGACTCACCTGACCGGATTCTAGACTGTTTGGTTCCTGTAGACCTCCCTGATCTGGCCCTGGGTTTTTTGGTTCTTGTAGAGCTCCCTGAGCTGACTCTACACTGTTTGGTTCCTGTATATCTCACTCACCTGACTGTAGACTGTTTGGTTCTTGTAGACCTCCCTGAGCTTACTCTACGCTGTTTGGTTCCTGTATATCTCCCTGACCTGACTGTAGACTTTTTGGTTCTTGTAGACCTCCCTGAGCTTACTCTACGCTGTTTGGATCCTGTATATTTATCTGACCCTACTGTAGACTGTTTGGTTCGTGTAGACTTCCCTGACATGACTCAAGACTGTTTGTTTCCTGTAGACCTCCCTGAGCTGACTCAAGATGGTTTTGATCCTGTAGACTTACCTGAGCTGACTGTAGACATTTTGGTTCTCGTAGGCGTCTCTGAGCTGACCCTAGATTTTTTAGTACATGTTGACATCCTTGAGCTGACTCAAGACTAGGCCTCCCTGACCTAACGTTTTGCTTCCCGTAGACCTCCCAGTCCTGAGTGTAGACTGTTCTGTTCTTGTAGACCTCCCTGATGTGACTCAAGACTTTTTGGTTCCTGTTGACCTCCCTGAACTGATTGTAGATGTTTGGTTCTCGTAGATCTACCTGAGCTGACTCTAGACTGTTTGGTTCCTTTAGAACTCCCTGACCTGACTATACACTGTTTGGTTCCTGTATATCTCCCTGACCTGACTATAGATGTTTGGTTCCTGAAGACCTCCCTGAGCTGACTCTAGACTGTTTGGTTTATTTCACACCTACCATTCATCTCCTATTTACCTACTGATCAAACAGCCTTCCCTATGACATTGGATTCTTTTCTGTTTGACCTGTATGTGGCATACCAGTTGAGGTGGCCGAGAGGTAAAGGCGATGGACTGCTAATCCATTGTGCACTGCACACGTCGGTTCGAATTCCATCCTTGTCGTATGCATCTTAACTTAATGTACATAGCTTTAGCGATAAAATTGACATAATTAGAGACGAAATAAACTAGGTCCGCACGGCTGCTACTATGACATATCCTTAACTTCATCGACTCCCTTAAGCTCTGTTCTGACTCTAGACTGTTTTGTTCCTTTAGAACTCCCTGACCTGACTCTAGACTGTTTGGTTCTTGTAGACCTTCATGACCTGACTCTTGACTGTTTGGTACCTGTAGAACTTCCTGAGCTGACTCTAGACTGTTTTTTTCCTTTAAAACTCCCTGATCTTACTCAAGATGATTATGTTCCCTTACACCTCCCTGAACTGACTCTAGACTGTTTGGTTCCTTTACACCTCCCTGATCTGACCCTAGATTTTTTGGTTCTTGTAGACCTCCCTGAGCGGACTCAAAATGGTTTTGTTCCTGTAGACTCACCTGGCCTGATTTTAGACTGTTTGGTTCCTGTAGACCTCCCTGATCTGACCCTAGATTTTTTGGTTCTTGTAGACCTCCCTGAGCGGACTCAAAATGGCTTTGTTCCTGTAGACTCACCTGACCTGATTTTAGACTGTTTGGTTCCTGTAGACCTCCCTGATCTGACCCTAGATTTTTTGGTTCTTGTAGACCTCCCTGAGCGGACTCAAAATGGTTTTGTTCCTGTAGACTCACCTGACCTGATTGTAGACTGTTTGGTTCCTGTAGACCTCCCTGATCTGACCCTGGATTGTTTGGTTCTTGTAGACTCACCTGACCGTATTCTATACTGTTTGGTGATTGTAGACCTCCCTGAGCTGACTCTACATTGTTTGGTTCCTGTATATCACCCTGACCTGACTGTAGACTGTTTGGTTCTTGTAGACCTCCCTTACGTGCCTCTAGACTGTTTGGTTCCTGTAGACCTCCCTAATGTGAGTTTAGATGTTTGGTTCCTTTAGAACTCCCTGAGCTGACTCTAGCCTGTGTGGATCTTGTAGACCTTCTTGACCTGACTCTAGGCTTTTTGGTACCTGTAGACCTTCTTGAGCTGACTCTAGACCATTTTGTACATACTGACCTCCCTGAGCTGACTCTAGACAGTTTGGTTCCCGTAGACCTCCCAGACCTGACTGTAGACTGTTTGGTTCTTCTAGACCTCCCTGGCGTGACTCAAGACTGGTTGGTTCCTGTAGACCTTCATGACCTTACTCTAGTATGTTTGGTTCCTGTAAACCTCCCTGAGCTGACTTAAGATGGTTTTGTTCTTGTAGACCTCCTTGAGCTGACTCTATTATCATTGGTTCCTGTAGACCTCCCTGAGCTTACTCTACACTGTTTGGTTCCTGTATGCCTCCCTGCGCTGACTTAAGATGTTTGGTTACTGTATATCTCAATGACATGACTCTAGATGTTTGCTTCTTGTAGATCTCCCTGACCTGACTGTAGATGTTTGGTTCCCATAGATCTACCTGAGCTGACTGTAGACTGTTTTGTTTCTGTAGATCTACCTGAGCTCACTATAGACTGTTTAGTTCCTGTAGACCTCCCTGATCTGACCTTAGATTTTTTGGTTCTTGTAGACCTCCCTGAGCTGACTCTAGACAGTTTGGTTCTCGTAGACCTCCTTGACCTAACTTTTTGGTTCCTGTAGACCTCACAGACCTGACTGTAGAATGATTGGTTCTTGTAGACCTCCCTGAGCTGAATCAAGATGGTTTTTTGGTCCTGTAGACCTACCTTAGCTGCCTCTAGACTGTTTGGTTCTTGTAGACCTCCCCGACCTGACTCAATAATGTTTGGTTCCTGTAGACCTCCTTGAGCTGACTTAAGATGGTTTTGTTCCTGTAGTCCTACCTGAGCTGACAATAGACAGTTTGGTTCTCGTAGGCCTCCTTGAGCTGACCCTAGATTTTTTACTACATGTTGACATCCTTAAGGTGACTCAAGACTGTTTGGTACCCGTAGACCTCCCTGGGCTGACTCTAGACTGTTTGGTTCCTTTACATCTCCCTAATCTGACCCTAGATTTTTTGGTTCTTGTAGACCTCCCTGAGCTGACTCAAAATGGTTTTGTTCCTGTAGACTCACCTGACCTGACGTTAGACTGTTTGATTCCTGTAGACCTCCCTAATCTGACCCTGGATTTTTTGGTTCTTGTAGACTCACCTGACCTGATTCTAGACTGTTTGGTTCTTGAAGACCTCCCATAGCTGACTCTACACTGTTTGGTTCCTGTATATCTCCCTGACCTGACTGTAGACTTTTTGGTTCTTGTAGACCTCCCTGACGTGCCTCTAGACTGTTTGGTTCTTGTAGACCTCCCTGAGCTTACTCTACACTGTTTGGTTCCTGTATATCTCCCTGACCTTACTCTAGATGTTTGGTTCTTGTAAACCTCCCTGGGCTGAATCTAGACTGTTTGGTACTTGTAGACCTCCCTGAGCGGACTCTAGACTGTTTGGTTCCAGTGGACCTCCCTGATCTGACTCTAGAGTTTTTTTCCCGTAGATCTACCTGAGCTGACCCTGGATTTTTTGGTTCTTGTAGACCTCCCTGCCATGATTGTAGACGGTTTGGTTCATGTAGACATCCCTGACCTTACTGTAGTATTTTTCGATCCTGTAAACCTCTCTGAGCTGACTCAAAATGGTTTTGTTCCTGTAGACTCACCTGACATGATTCTAGACTGTTTAATTCCTGTAGACCTCCCTGATCTGGCCCTGTGTTTTTTGGTTCCTGTAGACCTCCCTGAGCTGAATCAAGATGGTTTTGTTCCTGTAGACCTACCTGAGCTGACAATAGACAGTTTGGTTCTCGTAGGCCTCCTTGAGCTGACCCTAAATTTTTTACTACATGTTGACATCCTTAAGGTGACTCAAAACTGTTTGGTACCCGTAGACCTCCTTGCGCTGACTTAAGATGTTTGGTTACTGTATATCTCCCTTACATGACTCTAGATGTTTGGTTCCCATAGATCTACCTGAGCTGACTGTAGACTGTTTGGTTCCTGTAAACCTCTCTGAGCCGACTCAAAATGGTTTTGTTCCTGTAGACTCACCTGACATGATTCTAGACTGTTGAATTCCTGTAGACCTCCCTGATCTGGCCCTGGGTTTTTTGGTTCTTGTAGACCTCCCTGGGCTGACTCAAGATTGTTTGGTTCCTTTAGACCTCCCTGAGCTGACTCAAGATGGTTTTGTTCCTGTAGTCCTACCTGAGCTGACAATAGACATTTTGGTTCTCGTAGGCCTCCCTGAGCTGACCCTAGATTTTTTAGTACATGTTGACAACCTTGAGGTGACTCAAGACTGTTTGGTACCCGTAGACCTCTGTGGATGTTGTAAACTTCCCTGACCTGTCTCTAGACTGTTTGGTACCTGTAGACCTCCCTGAGCTTACTCTACACTGTTTGGTTCCTGTATGCCTCCCTGCGCTGACTTAAGATGTTTGGTTACTGTATATCTCAATGACATGACTCTAGATGTTTGCTTCTTGTAGATCTCCCTGACCTGACTGTAGATGTTTGGTTCCCATAGATCTACCTGAGCTGACTGTAGACTGTTTTGTTCCTGTAGATCTACCTGAGCTCACTATAGACTGTTTAGTTCCTGTAGACCTCCCTGATCTGACCTTAGATTTTTTGGTTCTTGTAGACCTCCCTGAGCTGACTCTAGACAGTTTGGTTCTCGTAGACCTCCTTGACCTAACTTTTTGGTTCCTGTAGACCTCACAGACCTGACTGTAGAATGATTGGTTCTTGTAGACCTCCCTGAGCTGAATCAAGATGGTTTTTTGGTCCTGTAGACCTACCTTAGCTGCCTCTAGACTGTTTGGTTCTTGTAGACCTCCCTGACCTGACTCAATAATGTTTGGTTCCTGTAGACCTCCTTGAGCTGACTTAAGATGGTTTTGTTCCTGTAGTCCTACCTGAGCTGACAATAGACAGTTTGGTTCTCGTAGGCCTCCTTGAGCTGACCCTAGATTTTTTACTACATGTTGACATCCTTAAGGTGACTCAAGACTGTTTGGTACCCGTAGACCTCCCTGGGCTGACTCTAGACTGTTTGGTTCCTTTACATCTCCCTAATCTGACCCTAGATTTTTTGGTTCTTGTAGACCTCCCTGAGCTGACTCAAAATGGTTTTGTTCCTGTAGACTCACCTGACCTGACGTTAGACTGTTTGATTCCTGTAGACCTCCCTAATCTGACCCTGGATTTTTTGGTTCTTGTAGACTCACCTGACCTGATTCTAGACTGTTTGGTTCTTGAAGACCTCCCATAGCTGACTCTACACTGTTTGGTTCCTGTATATCTCCCTGACCTGACTGTAGACTTTTTGGTTCTTGTAGACCTCCCTGACGTGCCTCTAGACTGTTTGGTTCTTGTAGACCTCCCTGAGCTTACTCTACACTGTTTGGTTCCTGTATATCTCCCTGACCTTACTCTAGATGTTTGGTTCTTGTAAACCTCCCTGGGCTGAATCTAGACTGTTTGGTACTTGTAGACCTCCCTGAGCGGACTCTAGACTGTTTGGTTCCAGTGGACCTCCCTGATCTGACTCTAGAGTTTTTTTCCCGTAGATCTACCTGAGCTGACCCAGGATTTTTTGGTTCTTGTAGACCTCCCTGCCATGATTGTAGACGGTTTGGTTCATGTAGACATCCCTGACCTTACTGTAGTATTTTTCGATCCTGTAAACCTCTCTGAGCTGACTCAAAATGGTTTTGTTCCTGTAGACTCACCTGACATGATTCTAGACTGTTTAATTCCTGTAGACCTCCCTGATCTGGCCCTGTGTTTTTTGGTTCCTGTAGACCTCCCTGAGCTGAATCAAGATGGTTTTGTTCCTGTAGACCTACCTGAGCTGACAATAGACAGTTTGGTTCTCGTAGGCCTCCTTGAGCTGACCCTAAATTTTTTACTACATGTTGACATCCTTAAGGTGACTCAGAACTGTTTGGTACCCGTAGACCTCCTTGCGCTGACTTAAGATGTTTGGTTACTGTATATCTCCCTTACATGACTCTAGATGTTTGGTTCCCATAGATCTACCTGAGCTGACTGTAGACTGTTTGGTTCCTGTAAACCTCTCTGAGCCGACTCAAAATGGTTTTGTTCCTGTAGACTCACCTGACATGATTCTAGACTGTTGAATTCCTGTAGACCTCCCTGATCTGGCCCTGGGTTTTTTGGTTCTTGTAGACCTCCCTGGGCTGACTCAAGATTGTTTGGTTCCTTTAGACCTCCCTGAGCTGACTCAAGATGGTTTTGTTCCTGTAGTCCTACCTGAGCTGACAATAGACATTTTGGTTCTCGTAGGCCTCCCTGAGCTGACCCTAGATTTTTTAGTACATGTTGACAACCTTGAGGTGACTCAAGACTGTTTGGTACCCGTAGACCTCTGTGGATGTTGTAAACTTCCCTGACCTGTCTCTAGACTGTTTGGTACCTGTAGACCTCCCTGATCTGACCCTAGATTTTTTGGTTCTTGTAGACCTCCCTGAGCTTACTCTAGTATGTTTGGTTGCTGTAAACTTCCCTGAGCTGACTCTAGACGCTTTGGTTCCCGTAGACCTCCCTGAGCTGACACTAGTATATTTGGTTCTTGTAGACCTCCCTGAGCTTACCCTAGACATTTTGGTTCTTGTAGACTTCCCTGACCTAACTTTTTCCTTCCTGTAGTCCTCACATACGTGACTGTAGACTATTTGGTTCTTGTAGACCTCCCTGAGCTGATTCAAGATGGTTTTGTTCCTGTAGAGCTACCTGACCTAACTCTAACTCTAAAAACTCTAACTCTAAAAAGACCTCCCTGAGCTTAATATATTCTTTTTGGTTCCTGTAGATCTCCCTGACCTGACTCTAGACTGTATGGATCTTGTAGACCTTATTGACCTGACTCTAAACTTTTTGGTTCCTGTAGACCTCCCTGAGCTTACTCTATTTTCTTTTTTTATAATAATTACTTTAATAATAATAATAATAATAATAATAATAATAATAATTATTATTATTATTATTATTATTATTATTATTATTATATTTTATTTTTTTTAATAAATATACAAATATTAGAGAGGGGGTGGTGGGGAGGCAGGCAACCAGGACCAGGGGCGCATCACTTGCGAGCCCCACGCAGTCACAGGAGCCCGGCCGCCAGCCACGGCCCACCGTCAGGGACCTCCCCCACAAAGGGGCACCAGCATCGCGAGAGGGCCGACACACGCCCCCAGCCGCAGGCCGGACACCAGGGCCGACACCAGCGAGGCCCCCGGCCAGGGAGCCACGACGGCGGCTCACAACCCGATCCCCGTCCCCGCGCCACCCCCGGAAGCTTTTTTCTTTGCCCCACCCCTACTTTTGGAAGTAGTTCAGCGGATTTTCAGGCTAATAGTCAACCTGCCAATTTCTAGTCAAGGGTAATGAGGATTAAGCTGGGAGTTGGGGAGATTGTTTATTTATGAATTAGTCCTTTTTTTATATGCATTTTATTTCCCCCCCCCCTTTATTAAATTTCTTTATTTCTTTATTCATTAATTTCTTTCTTTCTTTATTTATTATTATTATTTTTATTTTCATTTTTTTTTTTTTTTCCCCCCAAATAGAAATAGCAAAATCCAATTATTTATCGAGGATCATTTGAGGGAAGATTTGTGTGTCTTGAATTCAAGGATAAAATAAATTTTTTCCAAACTTGGTCAAACTTTATAGTTTGTCTTTTGATTGAGGCTGATAGTTGTTCCATTGAAATGAAATCTGTTAGTAAGTTTTCCCAGAGGATGACATTGATGGAGTTTTTGGTTTTCCAGTTCATGAGGATTGTTTTCTTGGCGATGATTAGGGCAATAGAAAGGATTCTGTTGGAACTATTATCCAGTGATAGAGTAGAAAAATCTCCCAAGAGGCAGAGTGAGGGTAACAGCGGGATGCAGCAATCAAGACGTTGGGAGAGGGTGTCAGTGATACTGTGCCCGAATATTTTGACTGGGTCACAATCCCAGATTGCATGCAAGTATGTGTCCGTCACATTTTGTGTACACTGTGTACAAATTTTTGTATCTTTAAAGCCCATTTTAAACATTCTTTCCCCCGTATAGTGTGCTCTGTGAATTACTTTATATTGTATTAGTTGTAGGTTCACATTAGCGGTAGACATAAATATATTTTTACAGATTTGGGTCCAGAAGTCAGCATTGTAGGTAACCTCTAAATCTTTTTCCCATTTAATTGATGGGATGGACATTGTTGTCTTATTTATTGCAATTAACTTATAAATTTTGGATAAAATTTTCTGTTGACTAGCAATTTGGATTAAATCTAGTACCAGTGGCGGAAGATTAAGGTTAGGTGTTTTACTATTAAGTTTTGTTTGAACAATAGATTTGATTTGAAGGTATTCTAGAAATTGATTTCCTCCAATGCTATACTTCTGTACGAGGTGAGAGAAAGAAACCAGAGTGTTGTTTTCATAGATATCTTTAAGATGCGTAATGCCCTTAGTGATCCATGATGACAGATTTAATGGTTTCCTGTTCATCAAAAAATCCGGATTATTTCAAATAGGAGTGTATTTATTTGGTGATACCGTGGTATTAGTCATTTGGTAAAAGTCCCACCAGGCCGTCAGAGTTGAGGCAATGATTGGATTTTTGAAGCAGGGGTGTCTGGTAATAGTGCGGCTTATAAATGGCAAATCAGAGATATTGATTCCTTTACAAAAAAATTGTTCTAGCCCTATCCAAGAACAATCTGATTCGTTTGGTTTAATCCATTTATAAACATACTGGAGTTTATTTGCAAGATAGTAGTGCTGGAAGTTTGGGGCCTCCAGACCACCATTTAATTTATTTTTTTGTAATGTTGATAGTTTAATTCTGGCCTTTTTATTTTTCCAGTAATAATGTGTAATTATTGAATCTAAAGATTTGAACCAGAGGGTTGGAGGCTTGCTGGGAATCATTGAAAAGAGATAATTTACCATGGGAAGTATGGTCATTTTGACTGTAGCAATTCTACCAATAAGATTTATTGGTAAATTCATCCAACGTTTTAGATTTTCTTCAATCGTTTTCAGGAGTGGATTATAATTAAGACCAATTAACTCTGACAGCTTAGGGGGAATGTTAATTCCCAGGTATTTGATGTTAATAGTGTAGTCAGAGATCTCAGAGAAATGATTAATAAGGTTGACAGTATCAGGAATTGATGATGATGGGTTTTGTAGATATAAGAGGATGTCATCAGCATATAAGCTAATCTTATGGGTTGTATCTCCTGTTCCGATTCCTGAAATTGTGCTGTCTTGTCGTATGGCTGCTGCCAGAGGTTCTATAAAGATGGCAAATAGGGATGGAGAGAGTGGACATCCTTGCCTTGTACCCCTGTGTAGAGTGAACCGCTGTGATATTAATCCATTTGTGGTGACTGTTGCCATTGGTGATGTGTAAAGAATCTTGATCCAATGAATAAATGATTCACCAAAGCCGAATTTTTTAAGTGTTTGGAATAAGAATTCCCAATTAACTTTATCAAATGCTTTTTCTGCATCCAATGAGAAAATGGCTGTTGGTGTATCTATTTGTGATGAGTAGTGAATCAGATTAAATAGTCTCCGTAGGTTATTGGCGGAGTGTCTTCCTTTTATGAAGCCTGTTTGGTCTGGATGAATGATAAGTGGAGTTACTTTTTCAATTCGTAGCGCTAGAGCTTTACTGATTATTTTTGTGTCTGAATTAATTAGGGATAACGGGCGGTAGCTTGCTGGAAGAGTGGGATCTTTTCCAGGTTTTAATATTAAAGTAATCATTGCTGTATTCATCTCCATGGAGAGCTTGGATTTTTCCTTAATTTCTGCTATTAATCTTGTAAATATGGGTGCTAGAATGTTCCAAAAGTGTTTATAAAATTCTGCCGGGAACCCGTCTGGACCCGGTGATTTGTTATTAGGCATTAGTTGAAGAGCTTTATGGATCTCTGTTGGAGTTAGAGGTACATCAAGTTCTCCAGCCTGATCTTCTGTGAGGTTTGATAGGTTGATATTGTTGAGAAATTTGTTAATCTCTGATATGTCTGATTTGTTTGCAGATGAATACAGCTTTCTGTAGAAATTCATAAATTCCTCGTTGATTTCTTCAGGGTCTTGAATGATGTCTCCCGTTGAGTTAACAACTGTGGAGATTGTGGATGAGCTTACTCTAAACTGTTTGGTTCCTGTAGACCTCCCTGACCTGACTCTAGACATTTTGGTTCCCGTAGACCTCCCTTAGCTGACTCTAGACAGGTTGGTTCTAGTAGACCTCCCTGACCTGACTCTAGACATTTTGGATGTGCAGACCCCCCTGACCTGACCCTAGATAATTTGGTTTGTGTAGACTTCCCTGACTTAACTGTTTGGTTCCCGTAGACCTCCCTGACCTGATTCCTCACTGTTTTGTTCCTGTAGACTTACCTGAGCTGACTGTAGACTGTTTGGGTCCTGTAGACCTCCCTGACCTGACTCTAGATGTTTGGTTCCTGTAGACCTACTTGACCTGACTATAGACTGTTTGGTTCCTGTATATCTTCCCGATCTAACGCTAGATTTTTGGGTTTGTGTAGACCTCCCAGAGCTGACTCCAGACTGTTTGGTTCCTGTAAACTTCCCTGAGCTCACTCTAGACTCTTTTGTTGCTGTAGACCTCCCTGACCTGACTCTAGACTGTTTGGATGTGTAGACCTCCCTGACCTGACTGTTTGGTTCCCGTAGACCTCCCTGACTTGACTCCTCACTGTTTTGTTCCTGTAGACTTACCTAAGCTTACTGTAGACTGTTTGGTTCCCGTAGACCTCCCTGACCTGACTCTAGATGTTTGATTTCTGTAGACCTACTTGACCTGACTGTAGACTGTTTGGTTCCTGTATATTTCCCCGAGCTGACTCTAGACTGTTTGGTTCTTGTAGACCTCTCTGAGCTGACTCTAGACTGTTTGGTTCCCGTAGACCTCCCTGAGCTGACTCTAGACTGTTTGGTTCCCGTAGACCTCCCTGACCTGATTCCTCACTTTTTTGTTCCTGTAGACTTACCTGAGCTGACTGTAGACTGTTTGGGTCCTGTAGACCTCCCTGACCTGACTCTAGATGTTTGGTTCCTGTAGACCTACTTGACCTGACTATAGACTGTTTGGTTCCTGTATATCTTCCCGATCTAACGCTAGATTTTTGGGTTCTTGTAGACCTCCCAGAGCTGACTCCAGACTGTTTGGTTCCTGTAAACTTCCCTGAGCTCACTGTAGACTCTTTTGTTGCTGTAGACCTCCCTGACCTGACTCTAGACTGTTTGGATGTGTAGACCTCCCTGACCTGACTGTTTGGTTCCCGTAGACCTCCCTGACTTGACTCCTCACTGTTTTGTTCCTGTAGACTTACCTAAGCTTACTGTAGACTGTTTGGTTCCCGTAGACCTCCCTGACCTGACTCTAGATGTTTGATTTCTGTAGACCTACTTGACCTGACTGTAGACTGTTTGGTTCCTGTATATTTCCCCGAGCTGACTCTAGACTGTTTGGTTCCTGTAGACCTCTCTGACCTTACTCTAGACTGTTTGGTTCCCGTAGACCTCCCTGAGTTGACTCTAGACGGTTTTGGTTCCTGTTGACCTCCCTGAGCTGACTCATTCATTTCCAACCTCCTATTTATCTCTAAAATTGTGGAAAAGGTCGTTGCAGCAGCTGTGTGACCATTTGTATAGAAATGATCCATTTGAAGTTCTTCAGTCAGGGTTCAGATGCATCATATCACAGAAACAGCACTGGTTCCAGTCCAATTACCTTCGTATGGCCTCATAAATGGATTATTGTCCATACTGGTTCTGCTGGACCTCAGATAATGGATTATTGTCCATACTGGTTCTGCTGGAACTCAGATAATGGATTAGTTTCCATACTGGTTCTGGGACAAATGGTAAGTATGTCAACGTTTGGGATGAAAGGACAAAGTAACCAGACTTAATGTGTTCTTCTGGTTTCCTAAAACAAATCCCAAAAGTCTGGTTCTTTCTGCAGCTCATGACCTACACTTGATGTCTTCTAATTGTCTTGGGACTCACAGAGGTGAAATCCCCCAGTACCCTAATCCTGTTTTCCCAACGGCAGCCCAATCTGATGACACTGACTTTTCCAAGATCAGCAGGCTTTTGGACCCTGTGGCAGTCTGTTTGAGTCCTGGGTTTATTAAGGGGTCACATTCCAGCTGCATTTGACTGAAACTTGTAGGATCTCTTTCTCCGTCAGAAGATTACATCAGACCGTCTTTGCTCCTGTCTCCCTCTGGGATGTGCCACCACCGTTTCTGAACGACACCGGACAAGTTTATTTGTTTTTTTCATGACTGTGTATCTTTCATGTGACCTTAAGCAGTGTGACAAATTCCCCCTCAACGATTTGGTGCATCAGTGTTGGTCGTCCAGTGGTCTCCTGGGACTTGTCACTCCACAGTTATCGCTGACATTGACATTCAGACTACCTGGAACCCCACAGTGAGACGTTCCCAGTCAAGATTTGTCCATGAAGTGGAACTTTCCCAACAAGATCTGAAATGAGGATGTTTGGACAGATTTGATCAGAAAGAAGTTCATCAGAGGTTAAATGATGACAACGGCGACGATAAAACATGCAGTTTTAGCGGACAGAATTATAGTTCCAGTCGACTGGAAGGGGTCTAAACTCCTGGGTGAGACCTCTGAGACAAAAGTGGGATCAGAGACCATTTACATTGTGACAGTCTAACTGCTATATAAGTAAATCCAAACTGTACTGAATCAAGGTGAGGAGGCTGCCCACAACCAGTCTTTCAGCAAGTGGTCTCCTGAGGCAGAGCCGCCTCCATGAGACAGACTGGGATGTACTGCAGGGGTCGCACAGAGGGAACGTCGAGGGTGTGGTTAACAACACCATTGACAACATCAACTTCTGTATGGACGTTGTTTTACCTGCGAGAACTGTTTGCTGCTATGCCAAAACAAGCCCTGGATCATGGGTGACATCAAGGACCAGCAGTAGCTTAAGCAGGTGCAGAAGGAACTCAGAGTCCACCTCAGGGCGGGCGAAGGATCAGTAAGGCGAAGGTTGGAGCAGAGGCTGCAGAATAACAATAAGAAGGAGGTGAGGGGCAGGAGGAAGACCATCACGGGCCGCAGCTCGACGTGGGGTGCCACCACCGGAGGAGATGTGGGAGAGTCAACGAGCTGAACAACTTTTTCAACAGGTTTGACCGCCACAACTCCTCATTACCTCAGTGCTGCAGCCCCCACCCCCACTCCTCCGCTCCCTTCTCTGCAGCAGGTCCAGATGGAGTTCCCCCGAGACCGCTGAAGGCCTGCTTGTTGGGGCTGGGAGACCATCTACAGCACATCTTCAACCCTCAGCTGTGGAAAACCTACTAGTCCCAAAGAAACGATAACCGGCTGAGCTCAACGACTTAAGGCTGGTCGCCCTGACGACCCACGTGATGAAGACCATGAGCAGCTGCTCCTACACCTGAGGCCACAGGTCCACCGTCCACCCTCTGTAGTTCGCGTCCCAGGAGAAGGTGGGAGACACTATAATCAAGAGGGTACACAGACGTCTCACTGGGACAGAGGCAACGGCGCAGTCAGGGTCACTTTTCTGGACTTCTCTAGCGCCTTTAATACCATCCAGCTACTCTCCTCAGGGACAAACTGCCAGAGATGGGAGTGGACTCACACCTGGTGGACTGGCTCAGACTACCAGACAGGCAGACCTCAGTATGTGCGGTGGGGGGACTGTGGGCCGACACTGTGGTCGGCAGCACGGGGACGCCACAGGGACGGTCTCTCTCCAGTCCCGTTATCCCTGTACATGTCAGACTTCCAGTCCAGCCTGGAGTCCCTGTCCTGCTCCACGGACAGAATCACACAGGGGTTTTCCCCCACGCCACACGGCTCTTTAACTCCACCCCAGGGACCGCCCATCTATCCATCTAAACTGTAACTGAAAAGAAATGTTGAAGGTTATACTACAGGTTCAACTTATCAACAAAAAAAAGGTGAGCCAACATAGAAGAAACACTTGAAATGGACAAATGGTCAATAATGATGGAATCTGAGCAGACAGTCTGACACCAGCAGCAGTCCTGGTGAGGTCACTGAAGTCCCAGGACCTGGACCTGACGTCCCGGGACCTGGACCTGACGTCCCGGGACCTGTCCTTGTGATCCACGCTGCCTGTGGAAACAAACAGGTTTAAAAATAGCAGTAGCTATGACAACGTTGAATAAATATTTGGCTTCTAAATTTGAGGAGCAACATTCGAAACCGTATCCCAGCTGAATACTCAGTAACGGCGTATTCAGACCTCCAGATGAATGTGCCACCAACCTGGAGCCGCCAATGACCTTTTCATGCACACAGGCGTCCTGAATGTCCCCCAGAAAGACCCCCAACACGCCCATCTCGGATCCCCGAAGGAGTGGAAGAGGGTTGAGTTCCTATTTAACAATTGACAGCAAAACCTGAACTAAAGTCAATAGTTCCTGGTGCCAGCTGTTTCCAAGGAATTCTGTGTTGAACAAATGAACCAGATTCCTAGAAACATAAAAGTCTCCCTTAACCATTTATAGGAAAGTCAATGAAATACCTGAAAGTCTTTTAACATATCAACTCTAAAGAACTATTATCTAATATTAAAGGACCTTTCTTTTTGTTACTGATTGATTATTGTAGTCCACCAACTAACCAGGTACCAGTCTGATGGACAGAAAACTCTCAGTTCTCCAGTTACCAGATAATTATACTGATGGATCTGGTCTTTGGTACCTTTGACGGTGTGTCTGTGTCTCTTCTCTCTCTACTTCCTGTTCTACCCGGCTGGTCTTCAGCAGGAGGGTCCCCCCTTATGATCCTGGTCCTGGTCCAGGTTTCTTCCCTCTTATGATCCTGGTCCTGGTTTCTTCCCTCTTATGATCCTGGTCCTGGTCCAGGTTTCTTCCCTCTTAAAGGGGAGTTTTTACCTGCCGTTGTTTATGTAATAATAACTCGGTGGTCATGTTCTGGTCTCTGGAAAGATCCTGGAGACAACTTGTGTTGTAATAGACGCTGTCTAAATAAAAGTGAATTTACAGCAGAAATAATCATATTTACTATCTGCTGCAAAAACAAAAGTTTTGTCTCTATAGTCGACGGCAATGCCTAGTGCGCACACATTAAGATCTTGTGGCTCCAGTGAACTTTATTGACAGGAAGTAGACAAACATGGAAAGACCAGCCTCAAAGAGTTGGAGTCCAGAACGCAGACCTGGACCGCCTGCAGCCCCTGAACCATACTTCCTAAAACACTTGGAACTGAAGAAACAACTAACAAGTTTCAGTTGCGTTGGAGTAGCTTTTCAACAATAGTATGTTTGACTCCAGAATGTTGGTCCTGCAGTGAGAGCGGCCTGCAGAACACCGACTGACACGTGGCCTCCACCAGCAGAACCTCAGATTTATCATTTGTAGGTTTAGTCAGACTGCCCATGTAAACATTAACAGACTATCCCATCAAACAACTCCGTTTTGATCTGAGTTGACCGGTCTTGTGTTCGAGTCCCTTCAGACACTGAGCTGAAGTAGAACCAACACCTGGTTGAGACGTACCATCACTGATCCTTGTTGCTGATTCCTTTGTTTGACCAGAAGGTGGCAGCTGGATTCATGAAGTTTCTGACGAGGTGATCTGGACTCGGGTCGTGGTTATAGAATTACACGAGTCCCGAGTTTGGACCCAGCAGAAACAGGGACTGGTTCTTCCATGGACTCCAGGCTGGTAGACTCAGATGTGTGCAGGGACGTGTTTCAGCCTTCAGCAGTTCCTTGCGGGTTCTTCTGTGTTGTGTCTTTGGACTCATCTTGGCTGGACGGCCACTTGCAGGAGTCTCTACAGTCAGGCTCCTTTGTTAAATCACATATTGGCTGATATGTGGTGATGAATGAATCTGCTACACTTTAAGAAGAAAAACACCCAGATGTGTGAAGCTGATCAGCTAAGAGGCACCAGAACCATCCCAGGTAACTAAACTCGTTTTTCTGAACAATCGCGGTGGAAAAATATTTAAAGGGAAAGAATGCATGACGCCAGGAAACAAAACGTGCAAATACATGAATAAAAAATGTTGCTGGCTGCACTCGTGCTGCAGGGCCCTCTGGTGGCCACATCTGGGACTTCTGCACAAACCTCCATTCCTCGGGAGTTGGTCCAACTGTAGACTGATGGATGTCTGGACACTTAAAATACTTTTTCCAACCTTCCTAAGATCATCTGCTTTTGATCTTCAGAGATCTGTTTTTAGTGAAGCAAGTCCACATCGGCAAACTTCAAACGTGTGGGGGTCTTTTCGCAGACAAAGGAGGTCTAAACCAGCGGTTCTCTTCTGGTCTGGCTTTGGGTCCCAGCAGCACACCTTAATGACAGGCCGTGACTCTAATCGTGAACACATTTCAAAGTACATTTGATGAAAACCTGGTTCACTTTAATGTCCCGACAGTGCCTTCGGAAATAAAGTGTTGCAGCTGCTCCACCAGCAGCAGCAGCTGGAGCCGCAGCTGCTCCACCAGCAGCAGCAGCTGGAGCCGCAGCTGCTCCACCAGCAGCAGCAGCTGGAGCCGCAGCTGCTCCACCAGCAGCAGCAGCTGGAGCCGCAGCTGCTCCACCAGCAGCAGCAGCTGGAGCCGCAGCTGCTCCACCAGCAGCAGCAGCTGGAGCCGCAGCTGCTCCACCAGCAGCAGCAGCTGGAGCCGCAGCTGCTCCACCAGCAGCAGCTGCTGGAGCCGCAGATGCTGCTGCTCCAGCAGCTGGAGCAGCAGATGCTGCTGCTCCAGCTGCTGCTGCTGGTGGAGCAGCTGCGGCTCCAGCTGCTGCTGCTGGTGGAGCAGCTGCGGCTCCAGCTGCTCCACCAGCAGCAGCAGCTGGAGCCGCAGCTGCTCCACCAGCAGCAGCAGCTGGAGCCGCAGCTGCTCCACCAGCAGCAGCAGCTGGAGCCGCAGCTGCTCCACCAGCAGCAGCTGCTGGAGCCGCAGCTGCTCCACCAGCAGCAGCTGCTGGAGCCGCAGATGCTGCTGCTCCAGCAGCTGGAGCCGCAGATGCTGCTGCTCCAGCAGCTGGAGCCGCAGATGCTGCTGCTCCAGCAGCTGGAGCCGCAGATGCTGCTGCTCCAGCAGCTGGAGCCGCAGATGCTGCTGCTCCAGCAGCTGGAGACGCAGATGCTGCTGCTCCAGCAGCTGGAGACGCAGATGCTGCTGCTCCAGCAGCTGGAGACGCAGATGCTGCTGCTCCACTAGCTGGACAGGTTTACAAACTCCACGCTGCAGTTCGGGGGGGTCTTTAAGAGGTGTGACAGCAGGAATTGTGACAGCAGGGTTTGATCCGTGTGCTGTGCCTCAGATGGGGATCAGATCTGTGTCCCGGTAAATTCGCCAACCAGCTGTAACAACATGAATGTGTGACGGCGACAGCAACGACTCCAAGGCGGCGGCTCGTCAGTACATACAGTTCTTTATTGAATGAAGCAAAATAACGAAAAGACCTCCATCCCCTTATGAAAATAAATAAATGTTTTCTTTGTCTCGCTGAGCAGCAGCTGGAGCCAACGTCTTCCTCTGCCGTCGTTTGTTTCCCGTCCGCAGTTCAGCCGCGACACGAAAACCCCAAAATCTAAAAGGTTGAGATGCTGCGACACATTTTGGCACCAGATGAGGGTGGAGGGGGTTCTGGGGTTTGAGGGGTTAACACAGTCATCAGCAGTGCACGAGCCGAACGGTGCCAAAACCTTCCCATTTTATTTAAAAAAAAAAAAAAAACATGTAAAATCTCACTGTCAGGGGTTGCCATAGCAACTAATTAAAGACTGTCTCTTAATGAAGAAATTTACCTGCTGAGAGGCAGGAAATAAAACCCAAACGCCGTCCACCCGACCGGCAGCTGTCTCCTGCCAGCCGGACTCCGACTCTGCTCTAACGGGGAGCGATGACGGCGCTAACAAGCCGTCTTTAAAAGCCAAAATAAAACATCTCTACAGCTTTTTCAAGAGTTTCTGACGCAATGAGGAAGAAGAGAAGCAGCAGTGATCCTATGTTTGAGTGTCAGTGATGACGATGAAGATCCGGGGTGCGAAGGAAACACGAGGCGTCACTCTTGGAGTCTGAACCATCAGCTGAGTGTGTGTGAGTGTGAGTGTGCGCGCGCATGTGGACGGAGGAAGTGTGTGTCATCAGGGTTCGGGTTCAGGCTGCACTCCACCACAACATTTCTAACACGGCACCAAAGTTCATTCTATTTAGTGGATTTAAGGCCGGACTTCATTCAGCTGGAGCTGCGCCGACGGCTCAAATCACTCCGCCTCCCCGCACGCATCCCATCGATTTCTCCCAACACACTGACATGCAAATAAAACACGCGGATGTCTTCGTTACAAATACTTCATGAAGACAATTCTTTCAACGTTCCGGGTTAAAAGGTTTCATGAGAACATTTCAAATGAGTGAATGTGATGAATCCTGAGTCCCAGAACTGCTGAGGGATCTCAGGCGTGTTGTGAAGCTGAGCCTGGAGCTGCTGTACTACTGACCACAGGAAGCAAACGGCTGGGAAAACACGTGAAAACCAGCCGGAACGGGCCGCGCTTACCTCCCGTAGCGTCGCCGTCAAATTTAGGTAGTTGTGGATGTTTCTGCTGAATGTTGATCGCCGTTACAGATCACATTTAAAGTCAGCTGACGGGCCTGTTGGGCTTTTCTCCTCCAGCTGACGTCTGGGGCTGAACTGCAGACTGTACTTCTTTTTGTGTACCGTGTCATCAGTAGTACAGCTCGTGTGTGTGTGTGTGTGTGTGTGTGTGTGCGTGTGTGTGTGTGCGTGTGTGCGTGTGTGTGCGCACAGATGAGGGTCAGTTGCAGGTTCACTCCTGATCTTTGAAAGCCTCCAGGTCGAAGGCGGTGTCCAGGAAGCGCCGCAGCTCCATCAGGTGGGTGTTCTTGTTTCCGGTGGCCGGAGCTGCAGCCGGCTCTCTGCCGGCGTACCTGAGACACACGTACACACGTACACACGCACACACACACACACACACACACGTACACACACACACACACGCACACACACACACACACACACACACACACACACACGCGTCACTGATCCGTAGCTCATGGCGACGGCAGGTCGAACACGGGACTCTTTCTTCTAAACGTTCGTATTTTTTGCCAGTACTAGTCAACGAAGGACAGTGAGTCCACTCATCTGCCTGGTGGCGCCCCGTCACAAGAGGGTCCCTACTTTATGCTCCTACTTGCACTAACAGATTAACAGCTTAGATTTCAACTGGGGCCCTGAAACACTGTAGTACAAGTCTTCAGTAAGGAGATGGGAGGAGCTTTACCAGACGGGCTTGGCTCTGTTGATGGTGGTTCTGATGCGAGGCTTCACGTAGTCGTAGTAACCCTGGTTCTTGTGCTCTTCCTGACACCAGACCAGGTCGGCGTTGCAGAAACGCTCCGACTCCGCCTTCACCTGGTCGAACGGGAACGGAGAGAGCTGTGGGGAGAGACGGGATGCAGGTGAGGGGGAAGTGCGCACTGAGCATGTGCTGAAACACGCAGGCGTGTGCACACCTGCTGCTGTGGTGCTGGGTGGTCAAACTGGTCAAAACATATTAGTATGAACCATTACCTGTATGGCAGTTATGGCACCTTTGCCAGAGGTAAATACAGATCCTTAAGTATGAGGAACTACTCTAAACGCCGCCGGAGTCCCGGCCTACTGGCAGCACAGGCAACAGCAGGTCACAACTGGGGCCCGTGTCACATGGCGGGTTACTTCACCCCTACCGAGAGGGTTCAGTCAAGCCGCTTTCAAACTGAAGTAACTCATTCTCAGAGCACCCGCCTCCCCAGGACCCCTGGTGACAGGTAGCGGACGCTGCGGTCTCAGCTGTTTGAGTCCTGAAACCTCTGGAAACAGCTGGCTGTGCTCTTACAGAGGACTGGATGTCAGAAGATCTGATAAATGAGACGGTACCAAGTGATTTAAAACGTGCACGCTCACGTTTTTGTGCCACTTTGAAGGCTGACTGCTGTGTTTCGACGCAGCGCCGCACAAGGACAGATTTACCAGACCTACGCTGCAGATTCATCTCAGCTTGAGGGACACAGACCACCATGAACGACCTCTCCAGGAATCAAAGAAAGACGATCACGCGTCAGACCGCCTGGCGTGCTGAGAGCAACGTCTGCAGCCCGTTCAGTGTCGGGGTCCCACACGTTTGGCTGGACTGCATCCTCAGCAGTGCAGCCAGGTGTTCCCTCAGGAACCATCAGGGAAGAAACCTGAGCTGCGTTTGGGCCGCAGTGCCTCAGGGAGGATTCTCCGTCTTTCAGGAGCTCCTTTCTGTGTGGTACGTACCTGCTCCATGCGGTCGATGGCCACGACTTCCTCCAAGCCTCTGCTCTTCCTCTCTTTGGTCAGCTCGTAGTAAACCTTCCCCGTGCAGAAGATGAGTCTCCTGACCTGCTCGGGACGCTCGGCTGCTGGGCCTGCTTCTGTGATCAACCTCTGGAAGTGAGTTCCTGCACACAGAGGAGGAGCACAATGAGGAGGAAGAAGAGAAGACGTGATGAAGAGGATCAGACAGAAAACAACTCCTCCTGTCTGAAAGCGGGAGTTAGTCTGGGAGAGCGACGGCGTTACCAGGCAGCATCTCGTCGAAGCTGGCCCGCGCCTCCGGGTGACGCAGCAGAGACTTGGGAGTGAAGACGATCAGCTGCAGACACAAACGGGGAATTTAGGAAATAAATAAATGAAAAGCAGCTGATACAGTCGTGCAGAAGTCAGTAGCCTTCCTCTAACGCAACGTTTCTGAGAGTAAACAAATTAAAAGTATTTGGCAAACAACCTCCGACAGACAGCAGCTGCTCAACATGTTGGTATTGACTCAACATGAACGACAACGGTGTATTTTGGTCTTCACTAGGTACCCCGATGACTCAACAGCTTCTACTACGGTCCCTTCAGGAACAAACGGAGCGTTTCTGACTTGACTCCAAGTGTTTCTGCGACGTCTCTCTCATGATTGAGGTAGAACGTCGTGAAGTGTCGTCACTGAAGTTTGCGACTCAGGTTTGGTTGTGGTCCGATGTTTCTGGGAAACCCAGCGTTCAGGTGGGGTGTGTGTGTGTGTGTGTGTGTGTGTGTGTGTGTGTGTGCACCAGGTCTTACAGGCTTCCTGAACGGCAGCAGGATCTGTCGCCTCAGGACATGGAAGTAGTTTGCAGGGTTTGAACAGTTCACCACAATCCAGTTACAGTCGTAGAGCTGACGAACAGCGAAGTCCTCCGTGATGTTCTGAGAGACACATGCAGGGTTAGAAAACACACTCCCACTCCCACTCCCACTCCCACTCCCACTCCCACTCCCACTCCCACTCCCACTCCCACTCCCACTCCGCTGCCTGTGAGTGTGCTCGTCTTACAGGCATGACATCCGGGTCATCGTTGCACATCTGCAGGAACCTCTCTGGGCGAGCTGAAGAATGTTCTGGGCCCTGATGATACGGACAGATGACAGTGTGAGGTTAAACCGAGAGCTGGTGCCGCGTCCTGACCTGGTTGGACAGCAGCTCGCCTCTCACCATGCCCTCCATGCCGTGCGGCAGCAGCAGCACGATGCCGTTCTGTCGGACCCACTTGGCCTGGCCGGGACAGATGAACTGGTCGATGATGCACTGTGCCGTGTTGTGGAAGTCTCCGAACTGCGCCTCCCACAGGATCAGAGCGTTGGGACTTGCCATGGCGAATCCCAGCTCAAAGCCTGTGGAGGAAAGAGGTCCGACTCAGCCGCAGGAGGACATCTGGACGTGAACATGAACACAGACAGCGCCAGCAGCAAGCCGGACTCACCGAGGACTCCGTACTCGGACAGCGAGCTGTTGCAGACAGTGTACGGCGCTTGGTCCGGAGCCAGGTGGTTCATGGGAATGCAGGTCCTCTTGTCCACGTTCTGGTCGTGGAGGACGTGGTGACGGTGGCTGAGAAGAAAGGAACCAGCTGCAACACTGGAGCTCTGCGCTTGTACATTTCTCTGCAGTTCATCTACTGTACTAGTTTCACATATTTCATTTCTTGTCATGCGTTTTAATCAAATCCCATCTGGATAAATGTTTCCTGACTTGGGACAGATTTTCCGCCGATGTCGAGGCAGTCGTGCAATTCCAGCAGTACCACAGCTCGTACGCTACCACACGGAGACGAGACCTGAATAAGAACCCTGATGGGGAGCAGGAGGTTACCTGAACGTTCCTCTCTCTACGTCCTGTCCTGACAGTCTGATGTGGATCCCCTCTTTCAGCAGTGAACCAAAGGCCATGTACTCCCCCAGAGCCCAGTCCACCATCCGGTTCCGAACCATCTCCGCTCTGCCCTTCAGGATGCGGCTCAGACCTGAGTCAACAACAGTCAACGTCACTTCAGACAAAGTGGGTTAAACTGAGCGTGCTGCACTCAGCAGCGTGTTTCAGACCTCCGTGGATGGTGAAGTCCTCCACGGGGACAGAGGAGGCCACTTGTCCGATTTGGTTTAGGTTCTCCTCAGTCAGACCGGTGGAGGGGCAGCTCATCGACTTGGGCTGTCCGTCCAAAGTGAAAAAACCTGAAGACAACAAGAGCTCATCACGTCTGCAGATCAAGAACACAGGAAGCCTCACTATGAGCTGCATGTGTGCGGTTTGGACGTTCTCCGCCCTGTCTCACCAGGCCATGGAGAGTCCAGCCAGTGCTTGATGTGAAGGATCTTCTCGTCTTTTGAGCGAGCGTAAGCTTCCTCACAGATCTTATCGTACTTGGCAATCTCCTCCTGCAGGCAGACGCACAGGCAGCTCTTCTGAAGGTCGCGTGATCCACGGAGGAAATGCAATCTCCACTATTACACTAGATCCGAATGGCTTTATTAAGTGGGCTGGAACAGAGTCTTGAGGAACATCCCTTTTGGAGTCAGCTTTGTTTACATGTGGAGCCGATGAACAATTATTTGAGCTTTTTCTACATGCCTCTCACATTGCTGTTTCTTCCCTGAATGAGAGCTTTGATGTTTTGAATTCAGTTTGTAAACTCAGAGATTTTGATGATGTGAAGGGAAAACCCCGTTTTACCTCGTACTCCTGCCTGCTCACGGCTCCCTCTGCGATCAGCTTCTCTGCATATTTCTGCAGAACCGGTTTCTGCTTCTTGATCTGCTTGTACATCAGCGGCTGGGTGAACATCGGCTCGTCCATCTCGTTGTGGCCCATCCGACGGTAACACACCTGCACACACAGGTAACACAGGTAACGCGAGCTGCAGAAACAGCCGTTGTCATGAACAACGTCCTTGTGGAATATTCTTTTCATCATGCACTGCAGACTAAAAATCATCAGATAAGCTCTGGAGCTGCCCCAACTGTAGGACCTGGCCACCAAACGTGACATCATCAGGGACCCACCCACTCGGGACACCCCCCCTTGGAACTGTCCCCCGTGTCCAACTCTAGTTAACCCAAACAAAGAGGAACTTTTTAAACTTTGTGCTCGCGTTCGTGAAAAAGAAAGTCAACAGTCAGAGATAAAGTTCCTGCTCACCAGGTCAACCACCACGTCTTTGTGGAAGGTGGCTCTCCACTCGGCCGCCACCTTGCAGACGTAGATGACGGCTTCTGGGTCGTCGGCGTTGACGTGAAAGATGGGAGCGTTGACGACTCGAGCGACGTCGGTCGGATATGGAGACGAGCGCGCCATGCGAGGATCCGTGGTGAAACCGATCTGCAGACAGACACGGTTACAAGCGAGTCTCTCGTATGAATCTGCTTTCACCTCCTGTTTTCTGCCCGTTACCTGGTTGTTGACAACCACGTGCACGGTGCCGTGTGTGGAGTAGGACGGCAGGTCAGACAGGTGGAAAGTTTCGTAGACGATCCCCTGACCTGCAAAGGCGGCGTCTCCGTGGAGAAGGATGGACATCACCTGTGTACATAACACAGATGCCCCAAGTCATACCTGGTTCAGACTGACTGTAACTCCGCCTCCAAACTAGGTCATGTGATCACGCCTACCAAAGAACAACTGGCTACAACGCTACTGGAAAAATGTTTTGTGGAATGATGAAACTAAATTGGAATTATTCAGGGATTATAGTCACAGCTACAGCTGGAACCAGGAGGACGTCAAAACCTCACGATGGAGATGGTAAAGGGAGCGTTGTGATATGGGTTTGATTCACTACTTTGGGGTCTGGAGGACTTTTCTTCATAGAGGGGAAAACATGACGGTGTCGGCCCACCAGCTGATGCTCAGGAGATGGTGGTGCAGCAGGACAATGAGGCCGATCCAGCTCAGAACTGATCAGAGAGAAAACCAACTAACCACCCTTCTGAGTGGTCCAGTCGGAGTTCAGTCCTGATCCTCAGACATGCAGAGAAATGAGCTCCAGAGAGCTGTTCACACCAGACGTCCTACAAGGTGTCCGAGACCAAGCAGTTCTGGAAATATCGGAAACTGCAAACGCTGCCTTCATGTCAGTGGATATAAAATCAGTTTGAATGTCTGTTTATGCCGCCACAGGCGGACTGCGGAAGTGTTTCCACAGCATCATGTGAGAGGAGTTACTTCAGGAAGGACATGGATGCTTCCAGACTCACTCTTTTGCCATCGTTGTCTCCACCGTAGAACTGCTCAGCTTTGGTCTTCCCCTGAACCACCGGGTCCACGGCCTCCAGGTGAGACGGGTTGGCCACTAGAGACAAGGTGATGTTCCTGTCTGTGACGCGGTTGATACGCCGGTGGTACATACCCAGGTGGTACTTGACATCCCCGGAGCCCTGAGGAGGAGGAGCAGAGGACAGGAATCAAACCTCGGCACAGTCCACCCAACGGCAGAAACCCCTACACGACCACAATCTGGTCCAGAACGTTTTTGTGTTTTCATCAGAATCACACAGACCCAGCTGCCAACATTTAATTCAGAATGAAACATGGCTGGACCTCCATGTGGTGGAGAAGTGGGTGATGGTGAAGGTCGGTGAGGAAGCGTTCTCGTGCAGAAGAGGCGGAGCGTTCGAAGAGCTCACATGGAGTGGTTAAACGCGAGCAACCTTTGCCCGATGTGACCGAGTACATGAGTTAAGAAAAGGTGTGAAAACACTGAAGCAAGTCACTTCCTAAAACGACCCGTTCACGTCCCAGTTCAGCGGAGCTCAGCGGTCAACGAGGCAGTGAGCAGAGACCGGTCCAGACAGAGCGAAGGAGACCCAAAAACGAGTCAACGCCAGCGCTCAGCGAGGAAGCCTCGTGGCAGGAGTCTGGCGTGACTGTCAGCGACGCACAGTTGGAAGTCCGGTACTGCTCATCCTCGTTTGCGATGATGACCAAACTATTGGACATGTGACGTGTACAAGTCAAACCAAACAGAGGGGGGTAGGCGTGCATGAGCTGCACAAAGGGGGTGAAGAAACACAGTGAAAATATGTAAACATTAACTACCTCGTCGGCCGCCTCCAGCTTGGAGTCAAACTGGCAGAAGATCTGTTCCAGCTCTTTCCGGATCACGTTGGCCAGAACGTTCAGTCGACCCCTGAAAGAGAAAAACCAGCGGGCTGAACGGGTGATCAATGCTCTGATCGATCAGCCGAGGGATCCGACACCACCGCCTGTTTCACTACGACGTCAGTGTACATTTGTAGTGACGAGAAGAAAGAGAAATTTAAGACAATACAAAGCAATTGATACAAACATCAGATTTTTATATACTTACTTTCTTGTATTTTACACCATCTATGAATTAAATGTCTTTGCTCTTTACTTTCTTAGGTAAATTGCTGTTATTTCTAGCGATTTACTGTTTCATAGTCATGAACAGTTATTCTATTTAATACAACAGGAAAACAGGAAAATAAAGCCGTTTATCCTCTACAGAGGCAACAGAATAAAGATTAAATACATCCCTGTAATTAAGGAAAAGCTACACGTTTCCTCTTTTCTACTCCAGAAGGCTGAAGCTCAGTGGTTTCAGATAAACATACGTTTGTACTGCTGTGTGTGTGTGTGTGTGTGTGTGTGTGTGTGTGTATGCGCGCGCGCTACCTGTGAGGCATGCCCATGATGACGTTTTCCACGCCATTCTCCGAGGATTTATCGATGATGGTCTTCAGAGCTGGGATCAGAGACTCGCAGCCCTCCAGTCCGAAGCGTTTCTCTGCAGACCACTTTTTCTGCAGGAACTCCTCAAACCTGAACACACACACACACACACAGATTAACGAGGGCAGACTCCTGCTGGTTTGTAGCGATGGGTTGCACAGGTGGAGCGGACCTGGTGGAGCGGATCATACGGGCCAGCAGCGTCCTCTTCTCCTCCAGCGTGAACTGCATCACACCGGGAGTCTCGAACTTCTGCCGGATCCACTGACACTGCTCCAGGTCGTTGATGAACATGAACTCCACACCAATGTGCTGACAGTACGCCATCTGAGCGCGCACGCACACACACGCACACACTTGTTACTACAGGGTATAAATGTCCTCTGAGATGACTTTAACTCAGCATCTCTAAACTCTCTGGTTATTTGAGGAACAGGTCAGTCTCGGCCCGGCGGTATGTAGAAAACATTCTGTTACACCCCCCCCATATCAAGCAGGTAAATACAGCGGTGTGTTGAGCGTAGAGGTGGACATTCATGTCCTGCAGCTTTAAGCTTCGAGGTCACATTCTGCTGGTCAACAGACTTCAGATGAAACTGTTTGGTTAATGAACAAAGTTCAGTTTCATTGAATCGAGACCTGGATGACACCTCGATTACATCTTGAAGCTGCACCAAGAGAACGGCTGATCTCGGCTCTGCCTTGAAAGAGATTTTGTCTTGTTCTCACCTCCAGGCGGCGGATGATCTCCTTCAGTGGGAGCGCGCTCTCTGAGCCCCCGATGAAGGTGGTGGTGGGCAGCCGGAACACCTTGTCCAGATCTGACTCATCCAGACCGTAGAAGCCTACACATCCCATGATGCACCATGGAACAGGATAGATGGGGCAGGAAGGTGCACAACGAGGGGGGGTGGTCAAGAGAAGGAACAAAAAACAAGAGAGAAGGAGGTGTAGAAAGATTGCTGGATATAGACACCAAAAAGATGCAGAGACACAAGCGGCGTGGAGGAAGGACGTCATGCATCATGTGTTAGTGATGAAAGGACACGAACATCAGGCGAGCATGAAGCATGCAGGCAGAGGGACAGGAGTGAAGATGCAGCACAGATTGAGACAAGCGGGTTGGGCGAGGATGAAACAAAGCCAAGACCGGGACTGGTATTGATCAGAGGGAATTAGAAGCTCCAGTTTAATGTTTCTGTGTCAGGACTGGATGAATCCTGCAGAAGCCCCATCGATCTTCACTACGAGCACGTCTATCAGCTGTTGGAACAGCTACGGTTTCACAGGTGAGACTGCTGAAGCGCCCCGTCACTGACATCTGACAGCAAATGCGAGCCGTGTCTCCTGGACATCTTCAAGGAGCAGATGAGACGGTGCAGAAGTGACAGGTGGGGCGTGCTTCAAAGAGGACGGGGGGGTCAATCCCTGACACGCACATGCACATGTCCAGGTGGCCCGAGGACTCTGGAGAGCTGCGTTTGCATTAGCGGGGGTCCGGGTCCTGTCCACTGCATGTCCAGTCAGAACCGGGACAATACCACCTTCCTCCCGGCAGGATTTCAGGGAGGTTTCCGCCAGACCTCTGCTAATGGAAGCAGACCCGGAGATGTTCACTTTCAGACCTCAGGAGCCAGAAAAGAGCTCTATTACACACGTCATTCTGACGTTTCATCAAACCTTGTTTCTTTGTCAATAATAATACCAAACAAAAAATAAATAGACAAAGTGATTGTCTTGCAGAGACGAGGGTTGCTGAAGAAGCTCCTGCTTCATGGGGACGCACGTGAGTCACATGAGGAGGTTACATGTGACAGCAGCACCAACAGATGACCACACAACAGCAGTGCCTGGTTACTGTATTACTGCACAAACAAGAACCGGGCGGCCCCATTCCCTCCAGACGGATCGAGCTTCTCCTTCAGGAAGTCTCAGATCCCGAGGGCCACCGAGGTGGGAGCTTGTGACATCATCAGCTCCAATTATCAGCATGCACTAACCAAATACCAAGAATTTAGTCAGAATAATCCTCTTTGGAAAAAGGACGGGAACCCGGAGTCACATTTCAGTTTCAGCCATGATAAAAATAGCTTAAAAATAGAGGATGTTCCCAGGATGTTTGCAAGCAGGGTCTGGCTGCAGCCAGCGTGGCAGTCTCGTGCACCTCCCAGGAAACATCGGAGAAGGAGCTCCGTTCGATCTGTGGCTCCGGCTGAAGCAAACAAAAGGAAGCTCGGACTGAAGAGGCCGTCTAATCTGGCTGGTTCAGTCCAACCTCTCAGTTTGTAAAGTCACAAATTCTCAAAGATATGCTGGAATCCATCAAATAACTCGTTAGGAGCCAATGCACCCGACGTGTATCTCCTGAGACCGCACGTGAAGATGCTTTGATGGTGTGAAGTCATGTGACATGCGTGAGCTGCGACGATGTTTTAAGAGGCTGCTCTGGACAGGTTAAAAGCCACAACATCCTACAAACCTCTCAGAGAACACAAACGTCTCAGCACTTTCACAGTTCAACCTCGTCTGATTGGTATATTTTCTTATTCTTGTTACTCACCAGCACGAATCAGACAAAGATTAACAACATGAGCAGTGATCAGTTCGTGACAGCAGAACCACGGACCTTCAGGTGTTACTGCGACAGCCTGGGCCCATTAGGGGGCGAGGCGTTAGTGAGGCGGGAGGACATGAGGGGGACGGGAGCTAAACGGGCGCTAGATGGGCGCTTTGCGGCGAGCTCCTCTACAAACGCAGCCTCCCAGACAGACAGCTGGCTCAGCCGTAACCGCCTGCAGCAGCAGAAAGCAGCCAATTAGGAAGCAGAACCTGCAAGGCCTGCAGGCAGGATGCCGATGGCGGCTCAGCTTCAAGCTCACTTTCCTCAAGTCCTTCCCTTGGAGAGGAAACTGCAGTTCCGCCTCTGACCATCCCAGTGTCTGCCTTCACCTGTCTGTGTGGATGTCTGTTGGATGCTTACTGACACCCCGACCTGCAGTCCTCATCCCCTTGTATCACCGTCTATCCATATATCACCCATATTCACAGAAGTCTAATTGGACTACCAAGGACAGTTACTAATGTATCCTGTCTTGTACCTTTGCCGGTGCGTCTGTGTCTCTTCTCTCTCTATTTGGTTTCCCTTTTCTTGTTCTACCCAGCTGGCCTTCAGCAGGAGGGTCACCCTTATGATCCAGGTCCTGATCCAGGTTTCTTCCCTCTTGAAGGGGAGTTTTTCCTTGCCACTGTTTGGCTTAAGGTTTTTCTTCCACTAGGGGAGTTTTTACCTGCCGCTGTTTATGTAATAATTGATCGGGGGTCATGTTCTGGGTCTCTGGAAAGCGCCTAGAGACAACTTGTGTTGTAATAGACGCTATATAAATAAAATTGAAAATTGAAAAAATTGAAATTGAAACGTGGAGGCGAAGGAGGGGAGGAAAGAGCTCTGCCGACATCACAAGCCGCTGCGCACGCACAAACAGCTGACGTTACCGGTTTGGGCGCAGCCGCCCCAAAACTGAGACTGGACGTCTGACTCTGAAACAAACACACAGACCACACTTCACTGACAGCACTTCCAGAGACACTCACTGCCTCTACAGAACCGGGACCTGCCAGCCCACTCAGGGTCCGGTCCCCGGCAGACCTGACGACGGGTCCCAGTTCTGAAAAGAAACGAGCCACGGTTCTGGGTCTAAACAGACCTTCCTGCAGGTTCTGGACCTGGACACTCAACTGCAGTTTCAGGCTCGGAATATAATTTGTGACAGATCTGATAGCGGGTCCTGGTCCACAACAAACCTGATCTTGGACAATGTGGGCCTGTACATGAGTGGTGAAGAATGTCTGTCACCCACACACACCAGGATTTTAGTCTCAGGACCTGATCTTTGTGCTGAGTTTGTGCCACCTCCTGCTCTTTCGGTGTCTCCAGTTTTGTTCTTCCTCATCAACAGCTTGCTTCCTGGTGGAGCCTCCAGGGGGCGCCACAGGCAGACAGTTTAGCTTTTGGTTCTGAAAGTAGCACCGTAGATTCACATGAGTGCTACCTACTAAGTTTACGTGAGACAAGTGCCACTTCACAGAGACCTCTGCAACCCTCAGACCCATGTGACCTGCAGAACCAAACGCCTTCCTGTTCTTCCTGACTGAAAAACACAGCAAAGAACACCCTCAGGACCTTCAGGGGCAGTGTTCCTGTCAGATTATTCGGGCTGAAACATTTGGGGAACATGCAGAAAAGCCTAATACAGAAACTCAGCTGGACTTGTCTACGTCTGCTTCCTCTCAGCATCTAAGCTGCTCAGCACAAGCATTTGCCTCTTCTTGTCTTCAGTCTGGAAAAGAAACGTACGCAACTTCAAAATGATGCGTAATGTTTGACTTCTCGTTGTCGTAAGAAAGCAGAAGTTTCAAGCCCTCTCTTTTCTTCCTCCCAGACATATTCAGTGGTTCTCGGTCATCTCTCATGCTCATGCAGAACTCTGCTTTATTTAATGAGCTGCCGACGGTACCTGCAGGAGGAAGACGGTTCCCGGGACCACAGCTGGACACAGACTCGGGGGGGAAAGCGTCTCCTCTATCAGGGATGTTTAAACTTTTGCACACAGCAGGACGCTTAAAGCAGCTAAAAACTGACTAGACCGAGGAGGCCGGAGGCTGCAGCAGAGCGCCACTCTTTAGAAACAGACTCACCAGCTGCTTCACACACACACACACGAGCCACACGAGTTTGAAAAAGACAGCAGACCCTCTATCAGCTCAAAGTTTCTACATGTCGGGCTGTAAAAGAATCGTCAGGTTCCTCCCAAGTCTGAAAGTCAGATAAATGCAACAACACAAGATGTATCACACCGTTATCGAGAGAACGAAATCAGATGAAACGGAGAAGCGCAGCGTGATAAATACGCCCAGCACCAGGAAACCTTTACGAGCGAAGCCGCCGTTTCCTGCTTGGCCTTGCCGGCGTCTCACATGGTTGCGGGGGAATTCTGGTCCCTTCCAAAACACTCCGTACTTGATCGGCCATCTTCTGTCACGAGAACACGCAAGCTCGACACAAGAAGGATCCTGCTGGGCCCGGGAGTCGAACCAGGAACCTTCTTGCTGTGGGGCAGCGCTACTACGTCCCCGTTCTTATCATGAATAAATCAATAAATGACAGCATGTGTCGTTGCTGTCTGGGATTGTGTTTATCAGAGGTTCAGACCTGGTAAAACTCTCCGTTACTTATGATGTCCTCACATGGAAACCTTGAGGAGTGAAAGAGAGTGAACTTTCTGTTTCACGTGACGGCAAATAAATGCTCTAAGTGCTAAAGATGAAATATTTCGCTGTGGTTCAATGTTTCCTCCAGAACACGACCTCCAACAGCCCGTTTTTATGGTCAACTCTACGGTATTATGTTTGGATAAAAACACGACACTTAATTTTGCAAACTATTAAAATTTTTGTTGTGATGAAACTGACCCTTGAAGCTATGAAGAAGCAAAAACAGAAGTAAAACCAATGAACCACATGAAATACTGGCTTCTCTCCTCCTTTCTAGAGCACAGCAACCAGAGCTCAGCATGAAAAACAGCAGTCAGCTGGAGGAAAGTTGAGCCCGCAGACACCCCGGACGGGACGTCCAGAGCCCCAGCACACAGCCACAGAAAACCCAACGCTGTCACGGGAAACCAAACACCAGCTGCAGGCTTTGCTGCAGCGCCGCTTCTCGTACCTCCTACCGTTAGGACTTTCAGCCTCTCCTTGCACACAGCCACATCTGGAGGGGGTCACCAGCAGGGGACAGCAAAGGGAAGACACACCCAGATAACATTAGTGACCTGTTGAACCACCACGGCCACAATCGTTTATGGCTGAGACAGCACGCCAGCAGCCGGCGCCTCGTCTCCACCACCATAGCAGCGGTCTCTGGGTTCAAACACCCATGGCTGCAGCAGAAAGTTTGGACTGAGGTGGTGGAGAAAGAGATGTGTTGTGTCAACACCATGCTGAGGTTTTCCGACCTCCAACAGAAGCGTCAAAACAGGAAGCCACTCTGCAGCGGTCACCTCCACTGCATCCGGGACCAGGCTAGTTCCTGACACTCGGACTCACTGTTCCCACTACACACGTTCCAAACATACCACAGCACCAATCTGTCTGCAACGCACTTCATCTTCTCAAAGATCATCTTGTACTGAGTCTTGTGGAGCTCTCAGAGTTTCAGCACCAAGACAGTTTTACGGAGGGGCAGAGCTAGTTAGTGGCTAACGGTGCAGGCTGACTGCAGATGGCGGAGCCACACGTTCTTGGGGATTTTCAACCGATGTTTAAATGAATTCATGACATGTTGGAGCGACGACCTCCACTTCCTCACTGTGTTAAATAATGGAGGTGGTGGTGGAGTGAGTTTGCATTATGAGAGCAGAGTCTAACCGATGAAGCGACTGCCCTGAACCTCAGACCGGCGTTCCTCGGTCCTGGTGCATGGAGAACGCTTCTGTGCACGTTTTTGATCAGGGATGTCCAAAGCTGGTCCACGGGGCCGCTGTCCTGCAGGTTTTAGACGTTTCGCTGCATCAACACACCCGATTCTAACTGAAGGTCGTCATCGAGGTCTGCACGTGTGGCGATGACACCGCCACTTGTATCAGGCTGTGTTGAAGGAGGGAAACGGCTGCAACCCGCAGGACTCGACCTCGAGGACCATCTTTGGACAACCCCGATGCTCTGCACAACCCTTCAGGGGCTCTGATGCAAATATCCAAGGATGTGTGGTAGAAGATACAAGTCATAAAAGAGGGGAAGAAAAGGAATTAGGGCTCCCTGTTCCTAAGATTCACAGTATGAAAGTTAAATTCATTAATAACAGTCAGCTTTGCAGCGATGAAGTTGTCGAAGAATCAAGGTCCATCGTGTTTGGACAACAAGAGTTTTTATGATTTGGTCTTTGTACACCAGGATAATAGATCTGCAATAAACTACCAACATGTGATCAAAGTGTAGACTTTTAAGAGGTATCCCAGAAATACCAAACCACCTTTTATAAATTATTCATTTTAAGCAAACTAGCTCAATTTTAAGAGGCGTTCAACTATTTGGAGAAAGTGATCATTTAAATATAACCTCCCTAAATATAATCTCCTTTGCAGACTCCAGCCTGAAGTCTGGGGTCCATGGACACCACCCGAATCAAGGTTCCCCTGGCAGATGCTTCTCCAGACCTCCGTAGCTGCTGCTGTTGGAGGGTCTCTCCGCCGTCAGGTTCTCTGTTGGGCTGAGCTCAGGTGACCGACTTGGCCGCTGAAGAATATTCCAAGTGTCATCCATCTGCAGTGTGAATCAGTTTGGTTTCATTTTGCTGAATGTGAGCAGAGTACAGTCCGGCACATCAGAACTCAGAACCAGCAGCGAGACCGGATGATCAGCCCTGCACGCCCATACCATAACACCGCCTCCACCGGCCAGCGCACAAGAAGACGTCACGACTCCAGAACATGAGAAGAACATGGGAGGCCTTCTTAGGAGTTTCCTTATTTTTTTAGGTGGAAAACTCTGATCCGTCGTTCCTGGTCTGGAATGTTTTGCCTCAGCAGAGATTTGACTTCTCTCTTATGGATTTATGCTGCTTTTTTAGCCTCCATCACTTAGATTGAGATGCCCTTCAACCTCTTGCTGATAGCTCCACACAAAGAGCTGCCAAATGCCAACTCGACCTGGTATCTGCTCCAGACCGTTACTCTGCCTCGTTTGTCTTGAAGAACGAGGGAGTGGAGCGCACACGGCCAAGATTATTTCAGCTGATCCTCCACATACTTTGGAGCCCCTGGAAGTCCACATTTTGATCATAACTTGATTGTTTTATTTCAAATACTCTGTGCTGACGTATAAAGGCAAACATCTTCCAAATACAGCTGGAGCTGACTGTTAAGAAGAGGTAACAAAGCGGTTGTCACTAATTTGTTATGCCGGGTTAATTTTATGACTAGAAAGTTTTGGGGACATTCATCATATTTGAGAAGGTTCCAGGAAGTTTTCATGATAGGAAAGCTTCAGTTTGAGATAAAAATGGTCAAACTGGAATCTTATATGAGAACGTTTACTGCACACACCAGGGTTAGGGTCTCTCAGTCTCAGACACATTCCCAGAAATTAGGAGTTTTAAAGGCAGTAGGCCTGCGAGGCACAGCAGGAGAGATGAAAGGGGGGAAGGGGGGTCATTTCTGAGGGGGAGCTCCTCACCCAGCTTGTCGGAGGAGGTGATTATGTCAGTGGGGACACACGAGTCCAGATCAGCGTCCAGGATGCCGAGGGGGTCCAACTGGGCCACATGGTGCCCACGGATCTACGAGGGGGGAGGGGACAGTACAGAGCCCACCCAGGACAGGGGGAGGGGGTGGAGGGGGTGGGGTGAAGAGGACAGACCAGAGTGACATGGAGGAGGATGAGGAGAGCCGAGCAGATGAGAAGCAAAATGAGGAGGTGAGGTTTCAGGAGTAAACAGAAGGGATGAGTTAAAAACAGGAGAGAGGAAAAGTTGGCAAACAGAGGGAGGAAGAGATTTGTCAAAAACAGAAAGGAGAAAGGAAAAATGGAGTAGGAGGAGGAGGATAAGGAGGTGGGTGGGCGGGAGGAAAAGCAACATTAACACCAGTGTTTGTGTGTTAGTTTAGTTCTGCGTTCTCACCGACGTCCTGGAAGCCGGTATTGACCGGAGCATCATCAAAATTCACACAGCTGATTCCAAGAGGATCCAGATGGGCGTTGTGGTGGCCCATCACCTAAACGCAGCACACCCAGCACACACAGAGTCATCACAACACACAACACGCCTCTCCACGGGTCTCTGCAGCCCGCGAGCCGAACTCCTGCCATAAAACGGCTTTATTTTTATTTCTAAGCTTCCTAAAGGATCGTCTGGTCTATTATTAGCCCTCTGAAGTATCTGCTGTCCCTGTGTCATGTCAACTTTGCAATCTTGTCCTGTCTCACAAAACTGCATAGATCAGGATAAATCAGCCTTTTAAAATAAAAAAGTAAAGGGCCACGAATCGGACACGTTACTAAAGTCATTAACACGTTCGGGGTAAAGACAGCGGACTGAAATAAACCAGACAGACCCTTCAGAACCACAACAGTCCCCTCAGGTCACATGTGATCATGAAGTCTGAACGGTTGGAACAAACCAGAATTACAATCTAGGATAAAACTAAACTAACTAACTAACCAACTAACTAACTAACCAACCAACCCGACATAGATGTGAACTCAAGAGCAGGCTGATTTTAAACATTTTTGGAATAACCCAGGACTCTCCTGCATATTCACTTCCCCAACGTCATGTTATAACTTGTTTCTTTTTAATTTGCACTTCGTGCTTAGAATTTATTTATCGTGTAGCACCGAGGGTTTGAGAGTAAAGTCATTTAGATTCTCTGTTTGAACCTCACATGTGGCAGAACTGACAATAAACTTGACTTTGCCTGAACTTCCTGACACTGGAAATAAATGGACTGTTTGTTTTACAGAAGTCAAAGAGAACATTTAGTGTATAATGTTTATACCAATTATCCCTAAAAACCCGGACAGAGTTCTGATGATCGATCATGTAGGACGCCCTCATTAAGCCTTTCAAGGCAACTGCAACAAAAGAAAATAAAAGAGAACGAGACTGGCCCTTTAAATGACATATCTGAAGAACGTGGGTTGCTGTTCAGTCTGCTTGTGTGTCCAGGCTGTAATCCAGCCGCAGGCGTGTTTTTTATGTGTACCTGGTACGCCCTGATGAGCGACTGCACAGCCAGGTGATCCTCCACCAGCTTCTCCACACTGGGCTGGGCTCCGACCAGCGAGGATAACTGAGGAGCCACGAGGCCCGACGTTGGAGACAGACTCAGGGGAGACTGGTAGGCGGCGCCAGGAGGAGCGCCGGCATTGGCGTTTCGGAAAAACACATCCCATGACTGGACGAAAGAAAGAGGGTGATATCAGACAGAAAGGCCTGAATAACAGATGAAAACAATCACTTTGGTAGACGACTGCTCTCAAGATTCATGCTATTGAAGTATCAAACACTCAAAACAAAACAGAGCCATCATCTAAGAACGTTCACTTTCATCCTGATACAATATTACATTGATTAACCGGACGTCCCTCCTGATGTCACACTGTAAACAACCAATCACATTTCTCCCTGCTCACTACTCAAATGATTGAACATAATCACTTTCATTCATATAAAACTAACCAACTAAAATGTAATTTCAAAATGATCTGCTCCTTGAAAAATCCATATCAATGAGGATTGCATATATTGATGTCCAATCAATATTTTACTTGATATATTAATATTTTTGTATCAATGCTATGGGATTGTTCATCATTAACCGGGTGTGGACTGACCGATCGTCATACCCCTACCATCATTCTGACATCCCATCAGTGAATTACATCAGTATTAATCCCTGACACTGCTGTCGGATCAGTCCCATCTCAAGGTTCAGTTGATCATCCATTCAGGGGTTAATCATGTGCATTGATCAGATCAGAGTTGATGCGCTGAAGCGCAGTTGTTTTGTTTCTGCAGCGTGAAGTCTCACTGTAGTTGGAGCTGCCCAGACATGTGAACGTTGTGGCCTCAGGCTTCCATAACTGCGGTCGTCTTCCTCGTTCTAGACTCATGACTCACGAATCTGTTTATCAAGTACAAACTTGGTTCTGGTTCTGGTTCTGATCTCCAAACACTCTCCACACCTCACTCTAACATACGCTCTTTCATCCCCTCAGCACATGCTGCATCTTCTGCAGACGTTTCTCTTGTAAATCGGGTTTGATGCAAAGCTCATGACGATCTCTCCGTCTACATGAATGCGCTCCCCTCCACAGATCTGTCAAAACACTTCTATGGCAGCTGCAGAACCAGAGATACTAGAGTCAGGGGTGGCTGGTTATGTTTTAGTCGGTGCGTTTACCTGGACGACAATACAAGACAAAAATCCTACATAAGAAACTACTATGGACACAGTGACCTTCATGGGAATCTACAATTCAGGTCAATGAATTCCAAAATGAACATAACTGACACAGTGAATCAATCAACTGTGTTGATGTGCTTCGGACTGGACTCTGACCCCGACCAACGGTCTATGTTCAACAACTTCACCGGTTGAAGGATTCCAGGTTTAAATCCAGTCAGGGACCAAAATCAACAAGAGTCAACGCTTTGAGTTACAACAGGATACGCGTTTGCAGAAAAATGGCAGCTTTAGCACCCGTATCCTGCCCTACACCGTATTAAACAACGTTATAGTGAAATAGACAATAAGAAGGTTTCTGAATGTCGACTCCAGACACTCAGAAACCCTGAGCAACTCACAGCATCACGCCAACTAGAAATATGCTGTGTAACGTTAGGTTTCTTGGTATTTGTGTTTCCTACTATAAATATGTGTCCAGGACAGAAATTCGGAGGGAAATTATACCCAAACATAGCCAGACTTTAGTTATCCTAAAATGTGAAAACACCCAAAGCCTCTGGAGTCAGTCTGCTCCTCTGGACTGCTTTTCTGGTTCTTTGTTCTTTTCTCTTTGGCAAGTCAGTCTGGTTTGGATGTTCACATGTGGGCTTCCAAACTAAAGCTAAAATCATACTTGAATAAACACGTAAATGATCTTACACCCTATTCTGGAAAAATTAAAAATGGCAGTGAGGCCATGACAGGACTGGAGATGATGAGGTCTCGTAGTTTGGATAATGAAGCTCAAAAACTGATAATTATTTTGGTTAGAGGCGTGTTCGAGCTCACACTGTACCAGAAGGATTACATATCTGATCTGCCTTTGGCCTGGTGTGTGTGTGTGTGTGTGTTTGTGTGTGTGTGTGTGTGTGTGTGTGTGTGTGCTATTTAACTTCTAGTGAGCATGTTAAGCCAATAAGTGCAAGGTCACACTGATAGTTACACAACTAAGGTGACATGTAACACGACACCTCAGTAAGGCGCACATGTATTCCTTTAGGATTTACTCCACGTGTGTACACCTAATTGTCCAGATTCTTATTGAATAAACTCTTTGTCTTTTGCAGTTTAAACTTCAATAAAAAGCTGCAGCATCAAGGTTTTTATGCATCTTTAGCATCCGAGTCAAACAAGCAACAGAAAACTGAGCTGCAGCCTCTTCCAGCTGGACAACATAACCAGTCATTTCACGAATACAACTTTTTCTGATAAAACCACCTTACACCTTTACTTCTTTCTAAAATGGTTAGAATCACGTGAAAGGACTGAGGAAGTAAGTTCACATGTGTAGCTCACAGTCAGGCTGCAGCAGGAAAGACAGACTCACACGTCAACAACATTCAGAACGGAGGGATTCAAGACAAATCACATCTGGTATCAGAATACGTATCGTTTTCAGAACATATGTATTGAACTGAACTGGAAATGAAGAAAGTAGATTGTGCATCTCCACTGATAAGAACCGTACTGTTACTAATGGACATAAAACTACTGTTTATACAGTTTATACTTGTTAATTTATGTTTATACTTCATCGTGCCAAAAAGTGATTTTTTCAGCAGCTTCCATCGACCGCTGATTTCATTTCTGTCCAACACTCTGCACACCAGAGCATGAGACAACTTCATTTTGTACATTAGACAAGTGTGGTTCACACACCATGACTCTCCAGCACCTTTGCAAACATGTCCAAGGGACATCAAACATGACTAACGCCTGAATGACTGAAAGCCGTCATTTTTTTAAAATTTGCAGACATTTATCGTGGACCTGATCCTGACTTGACCGAACTTCAGGTTCTGGTTTCAGGTGAGCACGGCAGTAAAATAGAGCCATCATGTGACTGAGCTCTGGGAGCTATTATTAGTAGCCTGTCCTTTCAGCACAGTCACGTGCAACACCATCGGCTTTTCAGTCCTCAGTGAGAGCTTCTTTACCTCAGCAGCTATGGAAACCTAAACTAAAACAGTTGAACAAGGACTCGGTGGAGCATCGTGTTTATTCATAAAATCTCGTTGTGAGCTGTGGATGATTAAGCTGAGGTTGAAGAACGGATTCAGAATGATGTGACTCATATTGGTGGAAATATGTTGTTGGCAGTTCATCAAGTCGCAGCCAGTAATAAAAAAACCCACCGAGGCGTTTCTGCCGGTCTGGAAGAACACCACCAGCTCCTGCTGGAGGCTGGAAGAGAATCTGGTTGATGAATTGTTGAATTATTATTTAAAATATTACTTTATAATGAAGTAAAAAAAACGAAGTTGACAGCTCAACTTCACAAGTTACTGAATGTACAGTCCGCAATGTCCCTCTCAGCTCTGAACTTGACATCTAGACCTTCCACTGTGGCACAGACGAGTCCAGAGGGTCCTTTCTAGCTTTTTGGAGGCCTTACTTTGTAAGCTTCTTTGTATGTGTCCCTGCGATGAACTGGCGACCTGTCCAGGTGGACCCCTGCCTTTCGCCTGCTATGCGTTGGGATAGGCTCCGACAGACCCCCGTGACTCTGAGTAGGAGTAAGCGGGTATAGATGATGGATGGATGGATGGATGGATGGATTTTCTACAACTACAGTGTGATTGGTGGCCTGGTGGTTACAGTGGTGGGCTTGGGCGTGGAGGACTCAGGGCTGCCCACAATGGTAAATCACAATCAATCAATTCAATAAACTAAATTTCTCAGATCACACCCTTAGAATTTCTGGGTATTTTCTTTGTAATTTTAGGTTTTTAATGGGAGTTATTCCAATGTTGACACCAGTATTGGAGATACTAGCCAATACTGCTGAAGATAAGGGTAAGTGTGAGCATTTACTTCGATGCACCATCAGATATCATGCAGATTTTATACATTTCAACTCTTTGTTGCTCTTAAAGTCAGCACAGACAGCTGCCATGTTTAAGCAGCACCTTGGTGATATATTATTTTAATCTAAATAAATCTCACCAGGAGAACTGTGACATACTCATTATGCAAGGCTGAGGTTTCCAAAGGTGGAACAACTGTTGATAAAAATAACACCAGCAACCCCATTAAGTGGTTAAGCAGCCATCAGATGGAAAAGCACAGGTTTATCAAGTCAAACGGAAAGACGGATGAAAGAAGCCAGAAACCAGAACATGACGGACAAAACCGTAGGATTCATTGTGCTGGTCCACCAGCTGCCGTCGGTGACTGAAAATGTCATAAGTAAGCGCAACCGAACATCTGGATTAGCAGGACACTCCTCAGGAATGCCTCTCTGAAACGGATCTCTACAAGCGCCGCCATAATGACGTATTTAATTCAGGAAAAGGACGTTAACGCGGTCAGATTTAGGACGTCTGAAAATCAGATGTGTCCACGTTGAGATTTAAATGTCTTTTTATTTTACATACATGTCTGGTTGTGTTTTCTGTAAAATTCCTGGATTTCATTCTTTATTTGATGTTAACTTAAAGGAAATTCTTAATTCTTTCAATTCAAAGCACCTTATTAATACCGGAAGGGAATCTAATTATTCAGAATAGCATTTTCATTATTAAGAAAAAAAAAAAAACTTGGTAGTATTTGGTATCGGTCAACTTTCACATTTTTAAAACTTGCAAATTTTGAGGAAAACCATTTGAAATAACAGAGGGAGCAACTAGTAATTAGTTCTTATAAGTAAGCTCTTAAACAACATAATAGGACATTTAAGAGCTGTCCGAAGTAGTGACTTTATTTTTGAACGGGTTATGTAATTGTGACCTTCACATTTGATACGTATCAGTTAAATTGGGATTGTGATTAAGTCCTTTAATCCTTCAGCTTTAGTCCTCATTTAAGTGACTACATACTCAACTACTGCACAGTCAGAAACTTCCTCACAAATATAAAATGATTTGCAAATTTTTCTGTTCCCCAGTTCAGTTTTCCTTAAAAACTGCTTCATTTATTTATTTATTTCCACAGGGAATTATTCCATCTGCTAGCCTCCTGGTTGGGAATCATTACTTTCCACATAACCATCCACGGACCGTAGGAGTGTTTGTCCCCCAGGTCCACACCCATAAAGATCGTAAATACCTAACATTCTGGATATTTGTAATTGTGATCGATGCACGTGATATGTCACTTAGCGCCGACTTCTCCATCATTACACGCCACCCCGGTGACCTGTTGAGTGACCACAACAGTCACATTGTTCTAGCAGCAGAACTCAGTGCAGCGGTGTGCTGCTGTGAACACATGCAGGTTGACGATCGTGTAGATCAGCTGTTCAACATCAAACTTTTTCTCAGCCCTTTATAAGCAGACATTCTGCAAACCAGCTGACTGATGTCATTGAAGCGAACATCCTCCATCTTCATAACTGGTATGTAAAAACCTTCCTTTTTGGAATTACCGTTTTCTGATGCTGCATGTTTTGGATCAAGCCAGCCTGACTGACCTGGCATTTCATTTTTTTGTTCAGTTTTCATCTCATTGCTTGCTTACACAGGCAGGTCGCCTCGATGTTCCTCCTGAGACCTGCTCCCCACCTCCACACCTGCAGGGAGTCCACTGTTTCTTACCTTGTGTACACTCTTGGGGTCCTCCAACCAGGCGTAATACATCTCCTCCACATAGTTGGAGCTCGTCCCATTCAGGAATGGCTCTGAGGCAACAGGTGCAGAGTAACACCTGATTGGCTGAAACGTCCTTGTGTTGCCTGTGGAAGCGACTGTGATTGGCCGCTGCTGGCCAATAGTCTGTGCCGCCTGTGAGGCGGTGAGTGGGCGCAACCGCGCCGCACAAGTCCTTAAACGATGCATGAGCAGTCCTTAAAGAATCACGCACACGGTGGTGGCGGTCAGTCCAATGTGGCGGACGTCCTCAACAATGACAGGAAATTCAACTGCGCCCGGATCGGTCCCAGGACAGGAAGAACTGAATCAATCGTCCACTGAGGGAGAGGGAGAGACACCGTGTTAGATGGGAGGAGAGAGAGCGCTAACCACTACAGACAGAGGTGAAGAGGGCAAATACAACCTAAGATGGACAAGAACAGAACTTTATTTATTTAGTTAAAAAATGAAGCCAAAATGTTAAAAAAAAAAGAAAAAAGAATTAGACCACCTCTCTGCTTACCGTTTAGCAACTAATCAAGGCCTAATCAAAGTCCAGACCTGAACCTGGTTGAGACGTTGTGGTGGGACCTTCAGAGCTGTGTAGAAGTGAACATCCAAAAACCTTAATGGGCAACGCTAGAGAGACTGACAGACCAGACTTCCTCCACAACTGATGAAGTCAGACAGGAAACATCTACCGAGGGTTCCCGCTGCTGAAGGTGGACCTACAAGCTGTTGAATCATGGCCGTCTGGCCTCTAATATTGTTAAAAGATTACACACACACACTCACACACACTCACACACACTCACACACACGCACACACACTCACACACACGCACACACACACACACACACACACACACACACACACACACACACACACACACACACACACACACACACACACACACACACACACACACACACACACACACACACACACACACACACACACACACACACACACACACACACACACACACACACACACACACACACACACACACACACACACACACACACACACACACACACACACACACACACACACACACACTTTTTTTTTTCAAATGGTTTCTCTGCTGCTCTGTGTGTTGGCTTCTCTCCGTATTATGTATACATTTAAATATGTGTACTAATAAAATCACAACAAAAACAGCCATCACCGCCTCTCAACATGTTGGGAAAGACTGCATATTAACCATCTTCCTCATTGCTGCCAAGAGGTGACAAAGTCCAGAGAGGGATTTTATCTCTCTACGTGCAGGTAAAAAATGTCTGGAGAAGGCTTCACTCGCTCAACAGCCGTCATCAGTCAGACCAATCAAGGTTTTCTCTGTCAATAATCACTGACAACACAAATGTTCTTCTGTGTTTTCAAAAGTCTTCATTCATCCATTAAACTACGATCAATGAGGACGCCTGTGTCAGCTGATACGTTGGAGACAGGATGTACAAACTCCAGCAGTGGATCGTGTTCACAACATTTGCTGAGGGTAGTTGATGTTTACACCCATCTCTAACTGAAAAAAGCCAAATCAGCAGTGGATGCATGAATGGATGTATAAACGCATCAGAGAAGAAAAGGAGAAGTGAGACCAAGAGTGCTGACATGTTGAATTTAAACCAAACCGAAGAGTCAAGATGAAATCATCGGCACTGACTTAATTACAGTGTAACACTTTTAAAAGGAAAGTTTTCCATCTTGAATCCGTGCAGCCGCACAGATCATCCCTAAACACTGCCAGCTCATTTACCCAAACAGAACAAGTGACGGGGAGAGAGGCAGAGTCACTTTGAGCTGACCTGAAGCCCAGTCTGATCCTAATTTAATTACAGATGCTGTCTTTGTGCTGATGTGGAACTGTTGGAAGTTTTGGACTGCATTTGTACATCATTTTTTCTACTTTTGAAGACGTAAACATGAGAAGGTGAATCCTGTAAAAGCAATGAGAGCTGAGTTTCAGCAGAGGTTCATTTTTGAACATGACTGTGTTACAAGTCCACAGCTGGTTTTCCTGCCTGGTTTGCTGTAAAGGAAGCTCCAAGTAGAACCCCTCCTAACAGTTATGTCCCGGCACCAGAAGGAGGCCCGGTTATCCCTGGTGTGGTCAGCCCAGCGGTCTGTCCGTGTTTCTGTCCCTGTTTTGACCTTGTTGGGGCTCCGCTCCGTCTCCTGCCTCCATTCTCCTTCCCTCAACCCGACTAAGACCCGCCCTCCATTCTGATTGGCTGCCTGTGAGAAGTCACGCCTGGAAATAGGAGGCTGGGCTTATGTATTGGCCAATGGCGCCGTCAGTCACTTTGTCCTTTCAGAGTCATGAGTTCCCGAAAATACTGCCTGCTTTACCAAAACACTGTAAAATGATCCCAAAATCCCCTACACGGTTTAAGGCGCACCGGGAGCAGAAAGAACAACGATTGACCTCTCACATTAACTGGTTGGACGTTTACTTTAAATGCGAAGACACCAGGTTATATAATTAGCCGGCTAGCTACGCAGAACCGCTTTTATTAACTGCAGCTTTGATTGGCGAACAAACCAACTCTGACTGTATTAAAATACCCCGGCACTGCGGAACATCTGATAAAACGTGGTTTCACCGGGGAGAGATTTGGCTGGCCGACTCCCACCACGACCGTTCACAGCGGTGTTAGCTCGCATGCGGCTAGCTTAGCACGCTCGTTACATTCCTCAGGATACCTCTTAAAACGTGTCTCAGCTCCAACCAGAACCTGCGTCAGAGGACTGGAAAGCATCGGACCGCCGCAACGTAGAGCGAGTTACCCACCTCCAGAAGCGTCTCAGCGGCTCCACTCGCGGCCGGTATCCCGGACGTCCTTCGCCTCTCCCGGTAAAAAAACGATGACAGCTCGGGCGCGGAGCGTAAAGTGGTCAGCAGTGACGTCATGACGCAGTCAGGGGGCGGGGCTACTTCTTACTATTGTTTCGTTTACATTTTGATACGATATGTTACTGTAGCTTGATGTAATCCTCTGTTGTAAGTCATTTAGCGTCAGCAAAATGTATTGTTGTTGTTATTATTATTATTATTATTATTATTATTAGTAGTAGTAGTAGTAGTAGTAGTGTATATTTTTGTTGCGGAAAATCATTTTATCTTTAAAAAAAATCAAACTGAAATTTGATTTGGACCTACAATAGTAAACATTTTACATAGTAAACATCTTACACACAAAGTAACTTTCATTATACTGGACCGCAGGTTGTATGTGAAACAAATCATTTGGTCTGCATAACAGAAGCATAGAGCAGGAGAGGATGAGTTCATTGATTTTGAAGAGATTTTGCTGTGAAGGATTTTCAAGGACTTGCATTCTTTGTTGCCCTTCTGTTACCATCTCTTGTGTTCACAGATCGGTGTTGACCTGTCTGAAATCTGCCAAGTAAAAGAAAAGAAAAGAAAACTTTTTTTTTTTTTTTTTTTTTTTTTTTCTCTGGGCTCATCAGTTTACTTTGGACAGGCATCCTTAAAGCAGTCAAGTCAAAGTCCCACATCATCTGAGCCCCACCTTTTTTTTTTTTTTTTTTTTTTATAATTATCCCCCGTGCATAAGTGAAAGTGAAGGTGATAGTGTCCCACACCAATCCTCTCAACAGCCCATTATTCAACTCCACAAATCCTGACTCTGTCAAAGAGGACCAACAAACACAAACAGCAAAGTGCAAAGAGAAAGGAGCGGAGGGTAGTGGTGGATGTTGTGTTATTTATGATGATTCAGTGATGTGTGTGTGTGTGTGTGTGTGTGTGTGTGTAGTGTAGTGTGGGTGAGTGCATGTTGTTGTGTTGGGTGTAACACCCCAAGATGATCAGGAGCTGAGAGATTCAGAGTTAAAGAACCACAGCTGGCAGTGATGTTGACCTTCCACACCAGCTGGACAGCTGCTCATGATACAATCGCATTACCACTGCTGGTGCCGGTGTGTTGGGTCAGTGCAGTGCAGCAGCCCTCCCCAGGTGTACGAAATCCCCCCCCTCAGTTACCATATACCAGTCCAGCCCCAGCAGGTCACAGGACGTCCAGCCGAGGGCCGCCTACGTTGTCCATGACGGCAGAGCGGGAAAGCAGCTCAGGAGCCACAGGCGGACCGGTCAGCCGGACCGATACATGCCAGCAGCCACGAGAGCGAGTAATGGGTGGAGCCGGGGACCCCCCCACCCCAATCATCCTCCCCGCCACTCGGTCCGGGAAGAGGGGCACACCCACCCTGACGGCAGGAAGCCGAGCGGAGGAGACAGACCCGCAGGACGGAGTCCAGGGCCGCCCCGCGCCGGCCCCCCAGCAGCCCGGGCCACCGCCCCTCCCGGAGGGAGAGCCCAGAGAGGCCAGGCCGGCAGAAGCCCCCCAGGCCGTCCGCCACAGCGCCCCCCCCAGTCCCCCGCCCCCCAAACCAGCCCCGATGAGCCCCTAGGCCGAGCCCCAGCGGCCCTCCTCCCACCAGATCTGGGCTCTGCCCGGCGGGCGAGACAGGAGAGCGCTGGTTTACCCATGGCAGCCCCAGGTGTCTTTTCTACCCCCTCCCAGGCCAGCTAGCGCCAGATCCTTGGACCTACACCCTACCCGTGTGTGAACGTGATTTAGGTTTAGGCTGTGTTCCGGGTTCCAGATCGGACACAGTGAGTGTGTGCTACCAAACCTGTGCATGTAAACTAAGTGCAGATAAGGTGTGCTAAGGTGCATTAAAAGAAGGGGTGAGAAAAGAAAACTCAAAACAATGATTTGTCATCAAAATTGTTTCTTAAATCTAGGTTTCTTTGTTGTTTTCCTCATCCATGAAAATATTGATTATTAACTATAACAACATCTGTGTGTGTATATATATATATATATATATATATATATATATATATATATATATATATATATATATATATATATATATATATATATATATATATATTATATATTATATATATATATATATCTATCTATATATTTATATCTATATATATCTATATATATCTCTATATATATATCTATATATCTATATATATATATATATATATATATATATCCATCACCACAGCAGACCAGAAGGTGCTCAGAGCCTGTCCATGATGCAGTCCCACCTCCACCTTCAACTCCTCTGTTGCAGCTATGGTCCTGTCCTCCGACAGGACCATAACTGCTTTCTCAGCATCCTGTCACATGCTTTCTCAAGGTCTACACAGACACAAGGCATGTTCCTCTGACCTTCTCAGAACATCTCCACCAACACCCTCAGAGCTTTTTGGCACGAAGCCACACTGCTGTGTAGCTTCACGACTCGTCCCCATAACTTTGTTGTTTGGCTCAACTTTGTTCCTCTGTGGTTCCACGACTCTGTCTCCCCTATTCCTGGAAACCATCCCAGTGCTCTCCTCCATTCCCCAAGCATCCTCTCAGTCTGGAAGCTCTTTTTAGTTCTAGTCAGGTCTTGCCCCACCTGTTCTAGACGCGTCATACCTCCACAGGAACATCATCAGGAACAACTGCCTTTCCACTCTTCATCCTCTTCTATGTCCTCCTCACATCATCCTTCCTCATTTTGCTACCTCCTGGTCCACAGTGGTCACTGCTTCTACTCGTTGTTCTCTTTCATTTTCCTCATTCATCGACTCGTCAACGTATTCTTTCCAACTTCTCATCAGACGTCTGGCACCGGTCAGTATATTTCCATCTCAGTCCTCAACCATCCAAGGCTGCTGCCCGTCTTTGCCACCTCTGTCCTTCTACCTCGCCGACCTGTATAAATCCTTCTGTGTCCTTCCTGTCCAACCTACGATACAAACCATCATACACTCTTTGTTTGGCTCCTGCGTGTCCCTGTACTCCCGTCTCCTCTCTTTTGTCCTCAGTGTCCCACTTCTTCCTGGCTAACCTCTTCATCTGTTAATACTCCTGCACTTCCTCATCCCCCCACCAAGTCTCCTTGTCTACTCTCCCACTAGACGGCACACTCCCTTACCATCTCCATGATCACATTAGCTGTAGGTGTCCAGGTGTCTGTTTTTTCTTTTGCCAGATGCCCTTCTTGACACAACCCTCTGCGTTTATCTGGGCTTGGGACCCGCTCAAAAAGATGCTGCTTTGTGACTCTCTGAGAGTCAGAGTCAGAGTCAGAGTCAAGTTTATTGTCAATTCTACCACATGTGAGACACATACAGAGAATCGAAATTGCGTTACCCTCAAACCCTCGGTGCTACACAATAAATACATTTTAAACACAAAGTGCAAGTTAAAAAGAGACAAGAAACAAGTTGTGACATGACAACAACAGTTTTTCGGTTTGATTAAAGTGACATGGTGCGAAGCAGGCGGTCCAGTTCTGCCAAAAGTGCCTGGTGCAGATACTGAGATCAGAGTGAGTGAGGGGGGGGGGGCAAGGCGGGAAACGGTGGAAGAGCAGGGAGAGTGTTAAGTGTCCTGACAGCCTGGTGGACGAAGCTGTCCTTCAGTCGGCTGGTTCTGGCTCGGAGGGTCCGCAGCCTCCTCCCTGATGGCAGCAGACTGAAGAGGCTGTGTGACGGGTGGGTGGGGTCTCTCACAATGCTGAGGGCTTTGCGAGTCAGACGGCTGCTGTAAATGTCCTGAAGTGAGGGGAGAGAGACACCAACGATCTTCTCAGCTGCTCTCACGACGCGTTGGAGAGACTTGCGGCAGGTTGCGGTGCAGGATCCGTACCACACGGTGATGCAGCTGGTCAGGATGCTCTCGATGGTGCCTCTGTAGAAGGTGTACCTGATGGGGGCCGGGGCTCTGGCTCTTCGCAGTTTACGGAGGAAGTAGAGGCGCTGCTGTGCCTTCTTGGCGAGTGCTGCTGTGTTAACAGTCCAGGAGAGGTCCTCTGAGATGTGGACACCCAGGAACTTGGTGCTGCTCACCCTCTCCACAGCAGCACCGTTGATGGTCAGAGGAGCATGCTGGGTGTGTTGTCTCCTGAAGTCAACAACAATCTCCTTGGTCTTCTCCACGTTCAGGGAGAGATTGTTGTCGCTGCACCACTCAGCCAGGCGGCTCACTTCGCTCCTGTAGTTTGACTCATCGTTGTTGTTGATGAGGCTGCATTCAAGCTGGTCAGAACTCATAAAAGATAAAAATGTTAAGGTTTTTAAAATTGAAATAACTTCAGACACAAATGTGACATTAATATTTCGGTGCATCTTTATTAATTCTGCAATCCAACACAATCACAATCAGTTCCAATAACTTTATTAAATTATTGTGTGAAGCCGGACCACGCCCAGGTTTGGTTTTTGTAGCAAGCAGCAACTCAACGCAGCATAATTGTGGGCTCTGCATCTTTACTGTTGCTATGGTAACCTGAAAATGTCCATGAGGAGCACAGAAGAAGCCTTCCACACCCTTGTTTTCAGCTCCAACTGGCCAGAGATCAGAATTGAAGGGTTTCTTCTGTTTCCTGAATTCTCCTGAGTGACATCATTAAAGTTTGAAATGATAAACGTCAGTCAGGAGGAGGAACGCATTTCCATGTGACACACAATGAGTACACAAGAAAATAAAACCATGTCAAATGTTCTATATTACCACGGACACACAATTACATCTGCAAAAAAAAACAACAAAACAACAAATAACAAAAAAACCATCCTATGTAATATTGTTTATTGAAATATAAACGGTGAAGAGCCTCTGTCTTAGGGAGGCCACTGCTGCCTCATCCACCTCCCACGTTTGACACAGGTTGACACAGTCGCATCTTTCCGGTTGCAAAGAAATCCCTAAATACTTTTTGAGTCTCTTCTATGAAACAGCTGTTTTTAGTGCTAAAAAAGCACATCTGCGGTCTGGATTACTGCAATACTTTCTCTGTAATGCAGAAAAAGCAAGAGCGAAAGTATTTGTTCTGCTGATTACACAACTACTTGTTTAAATAATTCGTTAATATATTTTGAATACATATTGTGGAATTGGGCAAAGTAGGTACTTAAAATTATTAATGTTACTTTTCTCCTGAGAATCCAAACTCAGGGGTAAATCACTCTCTAACCGTGTCTCAAGTCCATGTGTAGGTCTCTGGGCTCCACAGTGTCACTAAACTACCGTCTTAATCCATCAGGACCAGAATCATCACCTTAGACCAGTCTGATGTTTTTTTTTCTTTTGTTTAATCTCATGCTTTGACTCAAACCAACATTTATGTGTTTAAGGTAAGCAAGTTAAAGTAACCGGACAGAGATGAACCAGTTGGATGTGAGGCTGACCAGTTTATCTTGTAGAGAAGCCCTAAAAAGCATATATGTTTAAATTGACGTGCTGATGTTTTTCTCCGAGTACCTGAAGAGACAAAACAAAAGACAAAAACACAGGAAAACACCAGATATGGAGCATTGATTGAAACAGATGTGCAACATTGAATTAAATAAACTTAATCTGGACCCCAGTAAAAGATGGATTATCTGATCCCAGTAACATCATTGTTGGTGCTCATAGCCACCCGAACTCTTTAGTAGAATGTGGAGTTCATCAGGGCTCAACACTAAGACCATTTTCATTGTTTTTTCTTCAGACACAACCCAACTTCATTTTGTTACACTGATGATGCACTGCTGTGTCTCACATTTAAGTAAGCCCCCCCCCCCCCAATATGTGGGAATCAGCGTCTACATTTTTATTGAGTGCTCAGTCTATTTAAAAAAACAACAACAAAACAATAAAAAAACAGATGTGTGTGTGGGGTGAGAGAGTGTTAAAACCTGGACACATGGATTGATCTGTTACTGTTTAAAAAGATTGATGTCTGGATTGATTGAATTGATTGAAATATTAAAGAAAAACACTTTAACTTGAAGGATCATACAGTTGTATACATTTTAGACTAGATAAACTTGGTAATTTTTGCAAATATTGATGCAGAATCATTGGACTGTATAAACAGCGGTTTGCTGTTGGTTTGAGTGTCAGCATGAGGTATGTTAATAATCATGGTGTTATATAATATTTTAAGAGGACAGCAGCCGACTGCGATCTGATGCTTCAGCAGCTTTCAGACAAAGTCTGCAGTCATCTCCTCTCTGAAGCATCATTCAGAACCAAACTGATTTATTGTTTTGGCATGAAAACGATCAAATGACACAAAGTTAGCCCTAAAAGTGGAGTCCTTGTGTTACACTGATTGTGTGCAAAACATCCAAAAGAGCAGATTAAAAACAGCATTAACACAACTTCTTACACAACACAGTGCAGATCCAGGTTCATTCGTTGCAGTGCAGCTCACCAGTAAACACTCGGTTTCCTGGTGGAGTACAAATCCCTGGTGGGAATGAGTCTGGCTGGGAGTTTGATCAATGAAAACATACGCAGAGAGCATCCCGACGAGATGCAGCAGTGCTGACGTGTGCTGGAGAGACTTCCTTTAAGGTGAACCTGGACAAGGTACTACACACGTCCACATCCTAAAATAGTGTTGCATACTTCAATTTTACAATTCCTGAAAAAAGATGAAGTGATCTCGGCAAGCGGCGTAGACCAAACGCACAGCAGGTGGCGGTGCGTTACATTCCTATGACTGGTTTAGAGATGTGGGAGTGCAGCAGACAGCACCGGTGTTCATCAGCGTTTCCATCACCCCTAGATCTGCGCAAAACCAATTATCAAAAAAAGATGTGGCGCTGATTTAAAAAAACCTCCCAAATACTGAATAAAACTTTTATCACTTCCAGGAGGTGGTTTTTCAGGTAATTGGATGCTGTTCGCAAAAGTGTCATGGAAACGCTTTTAGCAAATTTCCACGTCTCTGGCAGCGCTAATGTGCCGGTTGATCTAAAGTCATCAAAATCTGGTTTTTGGCCTCATTAAAACAACGTAGTTGTGCTGTAACACTACTTAATCATTAGACATACGTAAGGGCTTTACCTGCATAATCATTTGAAGGGTCGTCCGCTGTTTTCGTTTTTGTTGGCTATTTTTTCCAACAGCGGCACAGCAGATTGCAATAACTTGAAAAAGACTAAAAATGTTTTGCCAATTTCCTTCAGCATTGAGAAAAAAACACGGTCCAACGGAAACACCGGCCCGCTTCAGTCGGGCCTCCTTTATCAAACTGTCAGAGATTTGATTTTCTTTTGCGCAGGAGTGTAACGGAAACGCGACTATTCAGAGACAATCAGAAGTTAGCATATGCAAGCTCCACCCCATTACTGCTAACCAGCCAATCACGGCGAGGCTCAAGTTACTTTGCTTTTCATGCTAGTTTAATAACTATATTTAAGTCCTGCCTCTTCGACACCTTCATCCTAAAAGCCCACCTTAAGACAATCTTACCGGCCAGCTCCAGGAGGCCTTTAATGCGCCTTGTCATGCTAATTTCCAGCCGCCATGCTTCGATCTTTGGTACCACCACAGCAGCTCCGCCCCCCAGTACAACCCCCACCCCGACTAACCCCGCCTAACCTTGACTAACCCTGACTAACCCCGACTAACCCCGCCTAACCTCAGCTGACCTTGACTAACCCCGCCTAACCTTGAATAACCCTGACTAACCCAGACTAACCCCGACTAACCCCGACTAACCCCGCCTAAGCTCAGCTGACCTTGACTAACCCCGACTAACCTCGACTGACCTCGACTAACCTCGACTAACCCCAACTAACCCCGACTAACCCCGACTAACCCCGCCTAACCTCAGCTGACCTTGACTAACCCCGACTAACCCCGACAGTGATTTCATACTTACAAAGGCTGACGATGACGAGGAGAGACACTTCTGGAAAAGGGCGAGATTCAGCCCCAGGCAGCACTCAGCCAGCTTCAGCTCAGAGGTACTTGAGCCGCTGCTTTGCTTGTGCCGTGTTTACTCTTCCTTATTGAAGACTGAAGCTGAAGTGCTGCTGTGCACTCGACAGCTTCCCAGCAAGATGTCTTACAGAGCTGCAGCAGGTCAGCTACATTACAGCTAACTACATTGAGACGCTGCAGACCCTCAAGTGCTTCTTCTCAGTTAGTCTCGCTCGTACGCGCCTTGCTTTCTTTGCAAGTTATACTGGCCGTTGGCTGGTAAATAAATCCACACGTACCGCTTTCTGACAGTCGGGATCAATGGACAGCTTGTATTAACGACAGTTCTGGACCACACTGGAGCTGCCACCAAGGCTGGGAAACCAAACAAAAGCAAACAAAAGCAAAAAGAAAAATAAAACGTATGCAAACAGTGCTTCCAGTGGAGCAGAACCCACAGCACCACCTGCTGACCACACCACACACAGCTCTTTAATTGTTTCAAACCAACTGATGGAGATGACGCTGATGATCGTCTTCTGCTCAGAAACGCTTGTAAAGTTTTCTTTAAGTTGCATGGAAACGTCGTCGTGTTTTCTGGCACAGAAGAGCTCTGAACCACTGGGTGATGGCTCTTGAAAGGCTTCCAGAAATTCACTAACCAGAAGAAAGGGGTTTTTTTGGAGACGGGAGCTCAAAGGGCTTGTTTCAGACAGAGGGTGAACTTAAGGCTGCAACAAGGGCCAGCAAAAAGAATCAGATTAGTCCATTCTCTGCATCTGTATGTTCATCTACCTCTTATTTTATTAATCAGCCCTCGCTACCTTTAAGAGCAGGATTACTGAGGAAAACGTCTGTCAAACTTAATTTTGGTGGATTATTTGGTAAAAAGGGCGACTGTTCTGACACGTGACTGGCTGGTTGGGTAACAGATGAAGTCACCTGACGAAGCTGAGTTCAGTCTCCAGAGCGGAGCGGTGGCTTTAGTTGAGTAAGATGTTGGTCCGGCCCACAGCCTCCCACAGACCTCTGGGCTGCCAATCCCTTCATGACTGTTGCTAGGTAACCAGCTCTGATTGGGCAGCCTGCGAGGTTGAAGAGGAAGATGAAGAGGGACAGAAGAGGAGGAGGAGGAGGAGGGGTGTAATCCAGGCGTAGTTTGAAACCCCTCCCCCGATTATTTAAAGTGGTGGTGGGGGGGGCGGGTCTTAGAGGCACCAGAGGCTGCGATGCGGCAGAAGGTTTGGGTTTTCTGAGGAAGACAGAAACAAGTCAGCAACATTTCACTTCCTTCCCGACACATCATGTGACCCGTCGTACAGGTGAGTGTTCTCACAGAGGAGGCGGCGGCGGCCTCGGAGCATGGCTGGAAGCTGTCCTGCTGGTCTCCACCACCTGAACACAACAGGTACAAACAGGATTTGCTCAGAGATGCTTTCTTCAGCTTGTTTTCTGTAAAAAATCTGTCCGAGTCTGAATCTGTTTCTAAACCACTGTAAACATTTGAAGAGAAATATATTTGTCCATTTTTAATTGCTGTCCAAGTAGCAAAGGTGCTGGAACCCAAATGTTTTGTCAGGATTATAGTTTAAATCAGCTTTTCTGACCTAAAGGTATCTTAGCTTTTTGATCTATTCTATTCTATTCTATTCTATTCATCCATCCATTATCTATACCCGCTTTATCCGTTTCCGGGTCACGGGGGTCTGTCGGAGCCTATCCCAACACATATCAGGCGACAGGCAGGGGTACACCCTGGACAGGTCGCCAGTCTATCCAGGGCCACATACAAACGACCATTCACACTCACATTCACACCTAGGGAGAATTTATAAAGATCAATTAACCTACACTGCATGTGTTTTGGACTGTGGGAGGAAGCCGGAGTACCCGGAGGGAACCCACGCAAGCACGGGGAGAACATGCAAACTCCACACAGAAAGACCCACCGGGCCGGGAATTGAACCGGGAATCTTCTTGCTGTGAGGCAACAGTGCTAACCACTAAGCCACCGTGCTGCCCTATTCTATTCTATTCTATTCTATTCTATTCTATTCTATTCTATTCTATTCTATTCTATTCTATTCTATTCTATTCTATTCTATTCTATTCTATTCTATTCTATTCTATTCTATTCTATTCTATTCTATTCCCAGTTCAAATGTAAAGGAGCTGAACTACTTTGTCTTCCAAATTCTTGTTGAAGTGAAGTGTGGCTTCCGCGAGCTGATCACCACTTGTGGATTTCATTTTTCTTTTGCGTGGTTCTAAAAACTGAATTAAGTGTAAAGTAACATGTCAAAGTTGTTTAAACCGCTCGACCACAGATGCTGACACGGGAGCATCGTGAGGTGCGATGCCACTGATGACAAGGCTCCAAAACTTGAATTAATTGAATAACTTTCCCTACAAGTTCCCGCCTCTGCTTTAGTTCTGCTCATCTGGATTTGGGATCACCGTGTGACATCACAGATCCACATCAGAGCAGAAAAATCCAGCTTCCCTGTACGTCTCCAACCAAATTCACATCATACTAATGTACATGGAAAGAGGAAGGCTAAAACTAAGACGTTTTCTAATGAGGCATAAACTCCAGAAGAGACGGGCGGAGCCAAGTGTCTGACTCCGCCCTCTGAACGCAGTAGTAGTACGTGGGATCTTACCTTCTGCGGAGGCAGCAGCTGAGCGTGATGCTTCACATGCGGAGAGAACACAGGCCGTTAATTCATTGTAATTAGTACAGAGTCAGTCACAAACACAACCGACACAAATGCTGATACAGAACACCGCTCAACTTAACCAGCTCATCAACCAGCGTTTCCTCAAATGAAACCTGGGATTGATTAAAAGTCAGGCGCTGTGAACAGATATGATGAATCATCCCAGCAGTAGGTGGAGGTTTCGCTCGTTCTTTGAGGAAGCGCAGCAGCTGCACAGCTGCTTGATTCACCGATGACCAGACCCGTGGTTGGTGATCTATTAACCGATTAACTATTCTAGGTTGGTAAAATCATTTGCTGATCAGCTGGCCGGTTCACATGAGTCCAACTGTCAGCAAGGTGAACTAAATGTGAAACGTCTTTTCAGGGCGTGTCGTCACATATAAGCACGTGGAAGCGGCTGAGCCTACCGACCTCATCATCTAACCGACTGCACACCGACTCCTACCGGGAGAACGTCATCAGCATCGCCGTCATCTTCGGCCTCCTGGTCAGCAGCGTCACAGTCAGGTTGTACACGTTAACACCGTTCCTGTTTACGGGCCCGTTTTAGAGCCTCCAGCTGAAGTTCAGCTCCAAAACCGCGAGGACTGAACCCCGGTTCAAGCCAGAACCAAGCCAGAGGCTGTTCTGCTCCACGCTTTAATGAAACTTGTTACCGAATCCCAAAAAGACTTCCCGGGTAATCGAGAGCTGATCAACCTCATCTGTGACCCGAGCAGCAGGACCCGAGTCAAGCGCAGGTCACCGACTTACAACACAGACGTGGAGCTGCTGGAACCGTCACCGGACCGACGGGGTCTTACTGTGGCACATTCATGAAAACATCACTCGCGCTTTTGCATATTATTCCCATGACAGAAGCACAAGGACAAACTCACCCCGTCTCTGAAGATGCCGTTCGTGTTGTCCCGGGTAACGGCCGGCGGCTGTGCTCGGGGGGGGCGGTCCGTGGCCGGGATTGGCTGAAGCTGCACCGTCCGCCCTGAAAACATTCAGGTGACATCGAGCAAATGTGTGAGAAAAAGAAATCCCTGAAGTCACTTTAAAGAATGTTCCTCACATAAAGGTTGGAAGGGATTTAGATGTTTCTCCACATACAGAGCCGGGGATCCTGAGGAATATCAGTGTGTGAACAACAAGAGGACCTGTCTAATCTGGACTCCTCAAATCTCTCATCTCTCAGACGACACTCAATCAAGAACCTTCCCTCAACAACAGCTGACAGGACCTCAGGGCGAGGGTTACCATGGAAACCTCTGTCAACACTTCAATACAGATGCAGTCACTTGTGACACCTAAAGCTTCACCGTAGAAAAAAGAAGCCTGGTCTAAACCTCGTCCAGAGGTGAGTGGAGATGGACCGTCACACACTCAATCTTACAGGGTTTTTTTCCCTTTTGTTTTTATGGATGCCGTGTGACCAGACCAAAGAGGTAAAGGATCATCCGGACTGATGTCAACAACCAGTCCGGAAGTGTCTGTGATGGTCTGGGGTTGCACCGGAGTCCAGAAACGTAGACTGACGTTTCACACCTTCAAGACCACACCTCTGAGACGAGAGCTGGAAACAGCCTGACATCCCCATGAGGAGGAGGACACGCCCTAGAGTCTCAAGGAAGCTGAACGGTTGGAGTCGCTGGAAATGTCTCCATCTGGGAACATCAGCAACTCTCGCCGATAAAGGCACAAAAATGGCAACTGTCTCAACAGAAGTGAGAGTCAAAGTAAATGTAAGAACGCCGTCTTCTCCGGCATCAGCGTGTTCGTGCGTACATGTTTTATGCCGCCGTCTTTGACGGCGCTCACTCACTGGTATCCCTGCGACCTCTTCCTGCGGCTCAGCCCGAGCCGCCGCAGCAGCTCGCTCCTGCGCAGGAAAACAAACACGCCCAGAGCGAGCAGAGGAAGAATGAAGAAGAAGAAGACGAGCAGGCCGTCTCTGAGAGACGTGTCCTTATCTGGGGAGGAGAGAGAGGCTGTGTCAGTAGCCATCAGGCTGCTGGGCGGGGTCAGGTGTGCGCGAGGGCAGCAGCCCGCCTACCATTCCAGGTGGGGCCGCTGTCGGTGCTGCCTCCGTAACCCGACAGCTCGCAGAAAGGCGGAGCCCATCCATAGTCACAGTGACAGTTCCTGTTGTTGTTGCAGACCTGGGAGACATGGACAGGAGACATGTGGACAGGGGACACACCTGACAGACAGCCTGACGCCAAGCAGCAGCGGTGGCACGACTCACCCCGTGTCCGTGGCAGGTCTCCGCGGCTCTGCAGTCGTAGTTCAGGACGTCACTGCTGCGACACTCGAAGTTCATACACACCTGAACACCACAGAAGAAGATGAGCTCGACCACCCCACCTCCGCCTACTCCTCCTGTCTTCCTCTCTGGCCCGCCCCCTCCCTCACCTTTTCGTCGCCACACTTGGTCCCTTCGTTCACCATGCCCGGGTCGGGGACGTCCGAGCCCAGGTTGAAGTCCACGGCGTAACATTTGTCTCTGCCGATCGGCGAGCTGATGATCGACGGCTCGATGCCGAAAACCGTCACAGACTGAATGTTGGAGCACTGCAGCTTCCCGCAGAGAGTGTTTCTGTGGAGACAGAGAGTCACGTGATCAGGGGGCCTGATGATGGGTGGGACTTAAGGCCACCTGGTCCCTACTTCCAGGAGAAGTGGCACTGCACCATCGTTAGTTTCCAAACTGATCCCGTCACCTCTGGACTGATTCCTGTGGTGACAAGGCCGCGCTACACGCAGGTCTCAGTTACAGGGAGGATATTTCTTCTCCATAAACACATTTGTCCGTTGCTCAGAAATGCTGTTTTTCTTTCTGGTCTTTTCCACCAGAGTGGTTCCAGAGTCTCAGAACCAGCTTCAGGCCTAGAACAAACCGGTTCGGAGGCGGGAAAAGTGGTGCAACTACGACCCCAAAAGTCTGATGGGCTCGACGAACGGCGTGACTCTGTCAACGGGCAAGGGCGGGATTTATGGTGCTGCCCAAAATGTCCTGACTTAAGGAAATAAACAAACGTTGAACTGCAGAACCGCAGTGAAAAAGGCTCTCAGCAGTGCTTCAACCGGCGTGACGGACGAAAGCAGAAACATGTATGAATGCATCAGACCGCGTACAAAAAACTATTAATACGAAATATCGTCTGGCCATTTATTTTTACTCTTTTCCTCCAAGAATGTGATGTGATGTAGGCGGAGCTTCAGCCAGACCAGAGTCAACTACAGACACACCCATCTTGGTAGTTTTGAATAGTTTCTTCTGGATGTTCCTGGATGAGTCGTCACGTAAAGCCTGTTCTGATGGGGTTGGTACGTTCTGCACCACTGGAAAAGGTCGCCAGGTCACCAGGGAGAATATTAGAGTACGTGGTTATGGCTTCTGGGCCACGGGAAAGGCCAAAATAGGACACAAGGTATTAATCCAAGATGAGAGAGCATCAACTACGGTTGGGGACTAAAGAGCACCACAAACGTGACGGCAGCGACACACCGACCAGCCGGGGTCGAACAATATTTAGGAGCAAACGTGATCAAATAGAGGCGCTGCAGCATAAAACACAAAAACACAAAAACAGCAAGCACTTGAATTCTGCCTCAAATACGTTCATCCTTCATATTCACAAGTTACTTTCTTCTTGCAGTTTGTAAAAAAGTCACAATTTCTGACTTCTTTTTCCAGCTGTTTTTGTTTCTGAAATTTGCGAGTTCATAAAGTAAGAAATTAAGACTTTTTTTCTCAGAATTTTAACTCCGTCCAGAAGGAACTTTCTGCTTTGTCATGGGGTGGACACGCGTGTGGGCCGTGCCCGTGTGTGCCGTGCCCGTGTGGGCTATGCGCGCGTGTGTGTTTGCCGTGCGCGTGTGTGTGTTTGCCGTACGCGTGTGTGTGTTTGCCGTACGCGTGTGTGTGTGTGCCGTGCGCGCGCGTGTGTGCCGTGCGCGTGTGTGTGTGTTGTGCCCGTGTTGGCTGTGCGCGCGTGTGTGTTTACCGTGCGCGTGTGTGCCGTGCGCGTGTGTGTGTTTGCCGTACGCGTGTGTGTGTGTGCCGTGCGCGTGTGTGCCGTGCCCGTGTGTGTGTGTGTGTGCCGTGCCCGTGTGTGTGTGGGCCGTGCGCGCGCGCGTGTGTGCCGTGCCCGTGTGTGTGCGTGTTTGCCGTGCGCGTGTGTGCCATGCGCGCGTGTGTGTTTGCCGTGCGCTTGTGGGCCGTGCGCGTGTGTCTGTGGGCCATGCGCGCGTGTGTGCCGTGCGCGCGCGTGTGTGCCGTGCGCGTGTGTGCCGTGCGCGTGTGTGCTGTGCCCGTGTGTGCCGTGCCCGTGTGTGCCGTGCGCGTGTGTGCCGTGCACGTCTGTTACCTGCTCTCACACTTCTTGTAGTTGTGGTTCTCATAGCCACAGTTACCGAAGCGATCTCCTTTGCTGTTGACGTCCAAGAAGCAGTTTAGAGGAGCCGCCTTTGCCTCTGAAAACCAGGAACAGAAGGGAACAAAGGATAGAAGAGGATGAGAAGCCGGGCAGAGGAGCAGTTGGACTCTGGTCCAAGCAGCTGGAGGTACGTACTGGATCCGAACAGGGCCTGACACTGCACGTCGTGGTGCTGACACTTCCCGTTGTAACAGTAGGCCTGCTGGTTCATGCACGGCTGCCCGTTCTGAAACGCCACATCAAGGTTCATCTGTAAATGTGAACCCTCCAAACCTGAGGAAAGAGGTCCAGACTTGGTGTTGGAGGTCTCACCTGGACGAAGACGTCGCTCTGACAGAAGGACGAGGAGCCGTTACAGTACTCCGGTAGATCACACTCATCTCTACCGGAGCGACACACCGTTCCTCCGGGTAGGTACTAAACACACGGCACCACCACAAATCAGTTGATTTAGCAGCTGATCTCCTGGATGAGGTCAAGTGTGATCGGTGACAGCAGGTGGGCTGCTCGGGTTTACCTGACAGTTGTAGCAGCACTCCCCAGATGCACACTGAGCTCCAGATTTCAGCTTACAGGTCTGATGTTCACAGCACGGGTCCTCCTCACACTCCTGAAACACAAGCAAACATGGTTACGGTTTCCCGCCAGCATCCTGGTGCAGATGCCGACGTCCAGGTCACCGTGATCTCGGAGGCCTGCAGTCTGGATACTTTTCCTCTTAGTGGGAAGACTCTCAGCCTGGCAGTGGAGTGATGGGCGGCTCAGAGATTGACTTATGACTTCACCAAACTCCACAGCAGTCTATTTGAGCTCAGGATGTCTCCTGGACAGAAGGTGAAACGTCTAAGAACAAAAGAAAAGGAAGTCCAGTTGTCCTGTCTCAAGCCTCTGCCAGTTCCTGCCAGACAGCACAAATCTTCCCCAAACATCTACCGTCGTGTGCAAAACTTAGTGACCCTCAATAAATCCTAAAGTCATCTGACAGCGGTGGACCTTTTTGTTGTCAGATACAACCTTCGTGAACAACAGTGCAACATTTTCAATTACTTGTTAATAAAAACAAAGCAAAAAAAAAAAAGGAGACAGGAAAAGAAGAAAACCATGTGGGCAATACTAAGTACCCTCATTGTTCATCCGCTTGTAGATCCACCTATAGAAGCAATAAATTACATTTGTGGGTCTCACGTTCAACTACGCAGCTCTCTGAAGGTCCCAGAAGTCCTAGTAGGCCTACAAAATCATGTTTGTGGTCAAACATTTGAATATGAAAGAACACACCTGGCCAAGAAGGATTTGGTTCTGATTAATGCCATCTTGCCAGAACAACAGGGTTCTCCAGGTAACACTTCCCAACAACCTGCTCAGTGGTCTGTAGGATCTGAGATGTTGTTCTGAGCATTGCATGGTTTGATCTTGGTGTCGCTCGGGAAGATTGACCACCATCTTGAAGGTTTTCTGCTTGTGAATATTCTTTCTCACTGTAGAAAGTTGAGTTAGAGAGTTTGGAAACAGTTTTATAACCCTTTCTATATTTGATGCAAATTCTTCTTTAAGAGCCCTGCTGATGTGTTGCCCTCTCGGCATTGTGTTAACAGCAAACTGACTGGTTTGTTGGTCTGCTTTTACAGAGGTCTGCGCAGCTGCTGAGGATCAGTTCATCAGTGAAGATGATTGGCAGCCTGGCTGCAACATACCCGCTTAAATCCTTTGGAAGCAGTAAGGGGGTGCTTAGGACTGCCCACAGGATTTTCTTTTCTTCTTTCTTTTTTGTAAAATGAGTAATGGCACAGAAAAAAATGTTAACTGCTTCATCAAGTTTTACACAAACAAACAGAATTAAAGGTTGGAGTAACTATACACATGATCATGGCACTGCTGCATGAGTAAAGCAGGTGACCTTCTCAGATCCGCAGTCGCATTCTTCTCCGACGTCCACGAGCCCGTTTCCACAGTAGGGGGCGCTGTAGGCCTCATCGGGCTGGGGAACGTTCAGGAGACACGACCCGCCAATCAACAGCATCTTCTCGAAGTCGTCTGCGCTGCAGCTGCTGAAGTTCTTGGATCCCCTGCAAAGGAAGAGGAGCAGTTAAATCTGCGTGGGTTCGCGTTTCTGCGTGAACGTGCAGCGATAGATGCGGCTCTCACGTGGCTCCAGAGTTCATGATGCAGGCAGAGTCCGGGCAGCTGCAGGAGCGCCCGTCGTCGTGGTTCATCCCCAGGTTGTGCCCGAGTTCGTGAGCCACAATGGAGGCAAATGAGTTAACTCTGTTGTTGGAGAACTGAGAGAAGAAGACCAGCGTTTACGCGGTGCCAGACGAGGTCTAACGATGTGTCAAGCTGTTCAACATTTAGATATTCAACCATCTGACATTTCGGTGAAATGTTTCGGGTCGGATAAATCCTTGAGGTTAAAAAGTGTTGGTTTCACAAATGCTTTTATGACGAGGACCCTGTCCTGGTGCGACCACATGCAGGTGCTCATTTATGCCAGCAGGTGGCAGAGTTGGGCTGCTCACAGGAGTTAAGACCCCTTCAGCTGTTAAACACGTCACTTTTAAACTGGATAGGACGTGGAAAATAAAATAAAACAAACACAGAGACTCTCCTTTTACTTGGACCTGAGTGAAGTTTGAAGTCAATAATGTCTTTGATTCATTTTCTTTGCCATCAACTTTACTTTATTTGTAAATGTGCCTCCATTTCACACCTGTAACACATCCCAAAGAAGTCCAGAATACCTCCAAAAACACGTCTAGTGTTTAGGACACCAAGTGATGACGACGTTCAGCTGTTATTCTGTCCCAATCCTGCAAACTCTTCTTAACGTAATACAGTCGGCCGGGCTGGGACTGAGGCCGGGTCAGGACTGAGGCCAGGCCGGGACTGAAGCAAGGCCAGGACTGAGGCCGGGTCAGGACTGAGGCCGGGTCAGGACTGAGGCCAGGCCGGGACTGAAGCAAGGCCAGGACTGAGGCCGGGTCAGGACTGAGGCCAGGCCGGGACTGAAGCAAGGCCAGGACTGAGGCCGGGTCAGGACTGAGGCCGGGTCAGGACTGAGGCCGGGTCAGGACTGAGGCCGGGTCAGGACTGAAGCCTGGCAAAGACTGAAGCCAGGCCAGGACCGAAGCAAGGCTAGGACTGAGGACGGATCAGGACTGAGGCCCGGCAAAGACTGAAGCCAGGCCAGGACCGAAGCAAGGCTAGGACTGAGGCCGGGTCAGGACTGAGGACGGATCAGGACTGAGGCCAGGCCGGGACTGAAGCCGGGTCAGGACTGAGGCCGGGTCAGGACTGAGGCCAGGCCGGGACTGAAGCAAGGCTAGGACTGAGGCCGGATCAGGACTGAGGCCCGGCAAAGACTGAAGCCAGGCCAGGACCGAAGCAAGGCTAGGACTGAGGCCGGGTCAGGACTGAGGCCGGGTCAGGACTGAGGCCAGGCCGGGACTGAAGCAAGGCCAGGACTGAGGCCGGGTCAGGACTGAGGCCAGGCCGGGACTGAAGCAAGGCCAGGACTGAGGCCGGGTCAGGACTGAGGCCGGGTCAGGACTGAGGCCAGGCCGGGACTGAAGCAAGGCCAGGACTGAGGCCGGGTCAGGACTGAGGCCAGGCCGGGACTGAAGCAAGGCCAGGACTGAGGCCGGGTCAGGACTGAGGCCGGGTCAGGACTGAGGCCGGGTCAGGACTGAGGCCGGGTCAGGACTGAAGCCTGGCAAAGACTGAAGCCAGGCCAGGACCGAAGCAAGGCTAGGACTGAGGACGGATCAGGACTGAGGCCCGGCACAGACTGAAGCCAGGCCAGGACCGAAGCAAGGCTAGGACTGAGGCCGGGTCAGGACTGAGGACGGATCAGGACTGAGGCCAGGCCGGGACTGAAGCCGGGTCAGGACTGAGGCCGGGTCAGGACTGAGGCCAGGCCGGGACTGAAGCAAGGCTAGGACTGAGGCCGGATCAGGACTGAGGCCCGGCAAAGACTGAAGCCAGGCCAGGACCGAAGCAAGGCTAGGACTGAGGCCGGGTCAGGACTGAGGCCGGGTCAGGACTGAGGACGGATCAGGACTGAGGCCAGGCCGGGACTGAAGCCGGGTCAGGACTGAGGCCGGGTCAGGACTGAGGCCAGGCCGGGACTGAAGCAAGGCTAGGACTGAGGCCGGGTCAGGACTGAGGCCGGGTCAGGACTGAGGCCGGGTCAGGACTGAGGACGGATCAGGACTGAGGCCAGGCCGGGACTGAAGCCGGGTCAGGACTGAGGCCGGGTCAGGACTGAGGCCAGGCCGGGACTGAAGCAAGGCTAGGACTGAGGCCGGGTCAGGACTGAGGCCGGGTCAGGACTGAGGCCGGTTCAGGACTGAGGACGGATCAGGACTGAGGCCAGGCCGGGACTGAAGCCGGGTCAGGACTGAGGCCGGGTCAGGACTGAGGCCAGGCCGGGACTGAAGCAAGGCTAGGACTGAGGCCGGGTCAGGACTGAGGCCGGGTCAGGACTGAGGCCGGGTCAGGACTGAGGCCGGGTCAGGACTGTGGCCGGGTCAGGACTGAGGCCGGGTCAGGACTGTGGCCGGGTCAGGACTGAGGACAGACCATTTTGTTATTTCTCTTCCACATCTTTACCAGTCTGCTTTTTTTGAGTACTTCTTTTAAAGTGTGTTACAGGTCTGAAATTTAAAATGAAGTTGATGAAAAAACAGAAATATGTTGGGTTTATTTATCTGTGAAGAAGTCAAAGTAAAGAAGACTGATCTATGGGCAACAACAGGTGAGGCGGCGTACCGCGTTGATCCCTCCTCCGTGGCTCCGGGAGCAGACGGTGGAGACGAAGGCCATTCCTGCCGTCGACCCGAAAGTCTTCTTTCTGCAAGGAACCCAGGGCATTGTGTTATCACTCGTGCATTCAAGAAAAGGACATTTAGTTAAAAATGTCATAAATATCATAAAACTGTAGTTTTATACAAAACAATGAAACACCAAATCTGTTTATAAACGGAAAGATTTTCATTCTCTTCATCAGCTGCGGCGCAGCACTGGCATTCAAGTCAGACTGAAGTCAGTGAGGGCGGTCGCAGCAGAACCGGTGCAGAACCGCAGCAGAACCGGTGCAGGACTGGCACAGGACCGGGGCAGAACCGCTGCAGGACCGCAGCAGAACCGGTGCAGGACTTCCACAGGACCGGGGCAGAACCGCTGCAGGACCGCAGCAGAACCGGTGCAGAACCGGTGCAGGACTGGCACAGGACCGGGGCAGAACCGGTGCAGGAGCGCAGCAGAACCGGTGTAGGACCGCGCAGAACCGGTGCAGGACCGGCGCAGGACCGCAGCAGGACCGGCACAGGACCAGTGCAGGACCGCAGCAGCGGGGCTGGAAGCGGACCGGAACCAACATCGGCTCCATGACAGACACGCTCCGGGTCTAAGGTGGTGCTCAGCTGCATCAGTTCTCACACGGCAGATGGAGCACACAGAATGCAGGTGACTTTCAAAATAAAACACCACAAATAGGCTCCAACTCAGGCCTGGCCAACTCCAGTCCTCGAGGCCCGCTGTGTGACTGGATCCCCATCAGCTCTTCGTCACGGTCTGCGCTCGTCCGTCAGAGCAGATCCGAGCCAGGCGCTCTACAGCAGAGTCACGTCTAAAACAGGCAGGGCGCCAGGCTTGACGAACACCGCTTCAGAGGGCTTCAAGGGAGATTTTAACCAAATATCATCATTTGTTTGACATCACTCATCCGCCCTAGAAGAGGGGGGTGGAGCCTCTGACTGAGGACTTTGACTATGGCGGCATGTGTTTAAATGGGTGCGTTTGTGTCCCAGGCAGCTCTGGCGTTTGTGTTTAGCTTCGTCAAAGCGGATCTCACTCGTTTGATCACAGAAACGGTCGCGACACGAGGCCCTTGCATGCTGGCAGTTCTTTGTGGAACATTTACCCCTGTTCCAGGTGTTCCGCCTGCATGCAAGAGCTGCTTTCCAGAAAGGCGTAAAATCTGATCATCTACTTTTTACCCCAACTCCTGGGGTGGAGAAAAAGGAGGGCCGGTGGTGTATGTAAGGGCCGCCCCCCATTCCTCAACCGAGTGAGCAGTGTGCAGCACCTTCACAGGGATGTGGAAGAGGAAGGGAAACTTTTGTCTGATCCACGCACCATTATTGTTATTCACTCCATCTAATTGTTGTATCAAAGCTGGCTGAGTCCCGCTGAGTCCAGATCTCCAGACCTGGTCACTTCCAGCGGGCGAGGAAAACTCGGCCCAGCTCCTCCCTCAGTGTCCATAAGGTCCTGCTGAGTCCAGATCTCCAGACCTGGTCACTTCCAGCGGGCGAGGAAGACTCGGCCCGGCTCCTCCCTCAGTGTCGATAAGGTCCTGCTGAGTCCAGATCTCTAGACCTGGTCACTTCCAGCGGGCGAGGAAGACTCGGCCCGGCTCCTCCCTCAGTGTCGATAAGGTCCTGCTGAGTCCAGATCTCTAGACCTGGTCTGACTCACATGAAGATCCTACGATTTTTCTTTTATGAATATGAGCACAAGGACCATGATTGACGCCTTCCGCCTCGTTCATGCTTCACCACGGCGAGTCTCACTGTCTCCAGAGTAACGGTTTCCTGTGTGAGGATGCATGTCAGCAGGATGTTTCTGTACAGGTCAGCGGAGTAAAATGGGCGGCCCACTTTGATGTAAATGTTCCAGAACAGCAGTATGTGAGCGCCTTTTGAAGTGCTCTTTAGCAGGAAACACCAGTGACTGGTGTCCTGTTTGCTCCTGTGATGAAGACCTCAGACGGATCAGTGAAGATGTGAACACAGCTGCTGCCGTGGAACGATCTGAGATTTTCTTAACCAGAGAATCCAAGTCAAGGTTTTATCAGTCAGGGTTGATTTCAATATTTTGATTCACTTTCTTTGTGTGGGATCACATTCTGTATTTTAAAGCAACTTGGCTTGGAAGCTTTCAGGCGTGTGGTGTCATGAGTGCTGGGCGGGAAGCCGGTCAGATCTGATGTTTGCTGCCTGTTTTTGATTAAATACAGCGATGGAGGAGAAGTTCTAGGTCTGCTGTACACATCCTGACTAAAGGTTCCTGCCCAGCCCAGTCCTGCCATCAATCACCAACAGCCCCGCCCCCATCGGTCATGAACATGTTCTCATGAGCATCGTGTGTGCGTGATGTTCTGAGTGAGTACTGACAGGATGAGTTGTGCCGAGTCGTGGCGGCGGCGGGGAACCAGCTCCTTCTCCCTCCACTGTGTGAAGCGACTCAGCACCTCTCCGGCTCCTCCCTCAGTGTTGATCAGGTTCTGCTGGGTCCAGATCTCCAGCCCGACCAGGACCACCCGAACGTTCAGCTGCATGTAGATCTGCATCAACAGAGACACAAACACACGCGACCTTCAGCAGTCCTCACATCACCATAGCAGCCAGGTCCCTTGAAAACCAGAGCAACAACTCCTCTTCTGATAACACGCCGACACGGCAGAAAGTCTGCAGCAGCTTTATTCGTTTTTGATCCAACGTCACTTTTCAGAGATGAGATCTTGATGTAGCTCCACTGGTTTTTCCTCCAAAACCGATTAAACTCATGCACATGAACGGTTGTTTCCAGATTTACTGACCCGTGAAGGTGGCTCACAGAGGCGCTGAGTCATAGTTCTGGGTTATTAAACACTGCTGGATCTGCTGAGATCCCCCGGTGTCGCACAGTTCAGGCACTTCAGTGCCTCCAGCACTACAACACCTGCTTTAGCCGCGTTTCTTTCCTAAACACCTGGACCGTCACAACATTTCAGCCCTGCATCTCAGGCTGCAGGCTCAGGTAGCCTGGCCAAGCATCCCAGTTCTTAGATACCAATGACCAGTCTGGTCTTGTTCCCCTGACCGGACTTTGACTTCCAGGAGACAGTAGCAACGTGTGCAGAAGAAACGCAAAGACACGCAACCAGTCAGAGACATGAAGCACGTGAAGAGGCGGAGCCCCAGCCAGACCAGTACCGTCGCTGACATCGCAACGACCTTTCTATCCATCTCTCTTCCTGTCCTGAAAACAACGAGGACGTAGCAGCTGGAAAACAGTAAACACGGTAAATGAGCTCAGTAATCGAGGTCTTTGTCCTTGGATCTGGAGGCCTGAACAGGATGAAGAGCGCCAACGTTTGTCTGGTCACGGATTTGTGGCTGAGTGTGTACTTACACCATCTATCAGGTTGGCCAGAAGAACCATCTCCTCCCTCACTGCGGTCTCATTCCTGTTCATGTAATTATACTGGAGAGAGAAATGAACACATGATTACAGACATGCTTCAGCTTCCTCTCTGGCAGGATGTGCCGGGTCTGCGTCAGCAGAAGGAAACTGCTCCACCAGCTCATCCAGGAAACAAAGTGCTCCTCAACCGTGTCTGGGTTCGAGTCTCACCCTGTCGTTGTCGACCACCAGCAGCAGCTCCACGTAGTGAGTCTTATGGAGGACGGCCCGCTTCACCTGCAAAAACACACAACCGTCAGTACAGAGCTCTTCACACTGGAACCCAGACCGAGCAGTGATTTCACAGCTGCCACCGGGGAGGAACACGGTGGAACCGAAGCGTTAGTCGAGTTAGTCGAGGCCTCATTAAACCTCAGAGACCAAGTTAAACGCTGCTGTGAGCAGGAACATTTCCAGGGACTATTTTGAGGACATTCTAGACTCATTTTTTTACTTTTATAACCCCAAATAAAGCAAAGGCTGGGAAAACACCAAACATATGAGTTAATGAACCAAAACCGTCAATCACATCAACTCCTACATGTTCAGCAAATCTTTCATTCTCTCTCATGATTTTTGAGGATCCTCACACATCCGGTAAAAAGATGCCAATAAAACCACATGCAATGTGTGTTATAAATGTTCAAGAGCAAAATTAACCACAAACACATTCATGCAGATAAAAAAACACATTCGTGGATGACAGGGGAATGAATGAATGAATGATGTTTATAGCGGTTTTGTTTCCACACAGAGAAAAGGGGTCCGTGTCACAAAGTGGGTTTTGTTGAAACTCTGAGAACGTTGAACCTGATCTCAGGGAAACTTTTTCTCCAAAGTCAGCTCTCTGTCCTTCGCTGCAGCAGCCGTGTTGCGTTTTTTTCTGAGTATGTGCTTGTGTTCATTGTTTGATTGCACTAATATATATATATATATATATAAAAAACAGGAAGATCACTTCCACTTCCTATGTGTTGCCATGGTGAATCACGGCATCGGAGCTCCACTGATAATGGATGCTCAGAGTCAACACTCAGAGTTTTCTGAACCAACTCTGAACACCTTTCCTGAGACCCAAAACTCAGAGTTTCTGAACTCAGAGTTCGTCTTTTTCCTCAGAGTTTGTTGAATCACGTTTGTGAAACAGCTCCAGCACCGTCTGCAGAGATCAATATCCTGTTGAAATACTGCGGAGCATCTGAGATGATGCTTTAGTCTGCAGGACAGCAGTTGTCTCAACAAGATCCTGCAGGAGGAGGGGGACCCCGTTAACGAGTGTGTGTGTGTGTGGACTCACCCTGCTGTGCTGTCGGTAGCGGATTTCCTCAGGTTTGTACTGAGCATGCTCCGTGGAATTTGTGTGGTCATGCTCATGGTGAGGGGTTTCACACCCGAGGGGCTGTGATGTCACATCTTGCAGGCGGTACACCAGGTGCTGGTCGGGGGTGGAGTCTAATGGCTCGATGCCATAGCTGTCGTGTGTGAGATGCAACACCCCCCTGAGGAAACAAGTCAGATCCACGACGCCAGTGAACACAGAGCCACATCCCAAACGGAGACAACGATACTCGGCTTGAGTTTGACACGTAAGCAGTAATGCGATTGGCGTTAAGAGTTGCAAAACCCTGAAAATATGCACGACGCACAGAATTATGTCGTCAGACCCCAACAAAGTGACCAGCTGGAGTGAAAACTACACATATTTAATAACACATCCCCTTTCACTGAATGTTATTAACCCTTCCTGACAGACACCTAGTTGTAAAGTCATTTATTGTTATCTCGCTTTGAATAAAAAGTACTTAAAACCACAATGTAGCAACACCACACTGACATTTTAAGACTGTTTGTAGTTGTTCTGCATCTATTTCTGGCTGCTTTGAGCCGCTCAGCTGGTTTTGTTCTGGTTGATCCGCGACATTTTGCTTCTTAAGGTGGTTCTTTACATTTTTGTTGGAATGAGCCTGTAAATCCTGAAACCTTCAGCTCTTATTAAAGAACTGATAATTAATCTGAAAGTGTTTTCATGAAGGTAGTCATGGAGAAATCACACCGACTGAAGCAGCGGGGTGGACACACACACACACACACACACACACACACACACACACACACACACACACACACACACACACACACACTTACACACTCACACTCACACACACACACACACACTTACACACACACACACACACACACACACACACACACACACACACACACTTACACACACACACATCAATGTTCTGTTATTTTCATGAACAGGTCAGGATTTACTCTCCTGTCAGAATCAGGTTTTGCTCTGAATTCATCTTTTTTCTTCCAACAAACAAACCATATTCATTATTTAACATTTTCTCGTATTTACTGCCGTAGTTTGTGTCCACAGTCGTGAGAGCGTCTCTGTTCTACTTTGTCGATTAGATTAGTGTGACTAATCTTATAATTCACAGCTAATTGGACGGAGCCTCCCAAACTTGCAAAGTCAGATTTAACCCTCAGTGAAACAGTGACGAGTCTCCGAGGACAGAGGTCGCTGTGATCCTTGAAGTGGGTTACCTGAGGCCGCCGCAGACGCTCACGGCCACAGACGAGCCCTCCATGTCCTGAACGAAGCCCTGATAGTGGCAGTGGTTCTGGAAGACAGAGAAGATCTCTGGTGACACCAGCAGGAGGAGCTGCAGCTGCAAACTTCAGGCTCTTCACACGAATGAGTCAGAGAGGCGCTCGAAAAGAAAGTCTTCAGCGAGGGCTGTGTGAGTAATCAGCTGACTGGAAACACACATCTTCCTGTATCAGAATCCCACCGGAGCTTTCAACACACTTCCTGTGTGTGTGTGTGTGTGTGTGTGTGTGTGTGTGTGTGTGTGTGTGTGTGTGAGATCAGAGAGACTTAATCATTTCCCAACATCTCTCACTTCCTCAGGGTTCATGCTTGTGCTCCTCATGATTTGAAGACCAAAAAATGGACTGTGGCCAAAATACGGTCCAGAGGGAGATTTATTTTATTTAATTTTTTAAAAAGTGAGAGTCCAGAACAACGAGGTGGGAACTGGTTCCTCCAGTATCTCATGCAGACACAAAGACATCACTGAGCTTCAGGAACAGCCTCAGAAGAACCCCGGGAAGAGCCTGAAGCCCAGCGTTGTCTGAGTGCTCTTCTGTCAGAGCAGCACCAGAGCGTCTGCAGTTTTGAGCTCAGAGGGTCCGACAAGCGTGGAGACTGAGTTGCTTTGAGGACCCTGTTGGCTCACACTCGTGAGCTGGACCCTGCCGCCTGCTGACTCTGACCGGGGAGATGTCAAGTGTCGCTCAAGGAGTTGTGGGTTGTGTCAGGTGCCTTGAACCATCCTTTTAGCAACACTGCTGCGGACCTAAACTGGTGGGTGACCTCCCATGATGCACCGGGCTCTTTCCTCACTGTTCTCGCTACCGGTCTCGCACGTATCCGTCCCTGCGGTCATGTCTTTGTGCCAGCCTCTGCGTCCTCTCGCCCCCAGCTAGTCGGGACAGGCCCCCAACACCTACACCATCCCGCCTGTCAAAAGAGAGTTCATCCTCTCCACTGTCGCCGAGTGCTGCTCAGGACCTGAGACTGAATCCAAGTGAGGAGGGATTTGTTGCCAGGAATCGTCCTTATTTCACTAAACTAGAAGCGATTAGATTATAACTTGGCTGCACTGAAGCTGTTCCTCAGATGACCTTTGTTGCAGTTCGGGTCGAACCGGATCAGCTGCAGTGAAGTGATCTGCGTTGAGGCGTCTGTACGGGGGATCGTTTGTGTCTATAGCAGGACACAAAGCTCCAAAACCAGAAGGTGCTGGTTTTGGTTTGTTTCCTACAAGCGTTTCAACCTCCAAAGCGCATAAGAGCGTAAACCAGAGTGAAACAATCACTGCAAACTCAGCATCATGTTTCATGAGCTCGTTACGCAACTCTTCATGTGCTTTCATGACACAGATGCTTTTGTTCCCTTTTTTCTTTTAGCATGAGTCTGCAGGGAGGAGCTTCCCATCCTAAATTAGTCATCACATATCGGATCGGCTCTGAGCTCAGGGAACGAATACGGGCAAAGACTGCAGCAGGTCAGCAGACAGGAAGTACAGCAACACATGAGCTCTCAGGAAACTCCCATCATGCCTCGGCGGCTGGGAAAACTCTTCTTTCAACAATCCAGAGGGCCTGAGAGGAGCAGCAGCCTCGCGGAGCGGTCGGCATCACGGGTCCGATTCAGACGTTTCTCCAGCCTTTTCTGGGTCACACAAACAAACAGTCACTACAGTCATTTCCTGTGGTTCTACAACCAACTTCCACAGCGGCTCCGTCTCAAGAAGTGCAACGGAAGAGAGAATTGAGGGATTTGCAACCCATATTCTACTCACAACAAACCGTAGAAAACAAATGTTTATAACCAGACATTTTAACATTTCTATGAAAAATAGCTGCTTTTGATGGCAGCAACATGTCTGAGAGGAGTTTGGCCATGGGCATCAAAAGGCTGGAAAAGAAACCGCTGGAGGAACATCTGCAACTAATCAAGTTAAATATCAACAGGTCAGGACATGTTTGGGTGCAAAAACATCATCTCAGAGAGGAAGAGTCTCTCAGGGGTAGAGATGGAAAGAGCAGCCGTGAGACGGAACATCTCATCACCGTTAAAAGGCTCGGAGAACCCGGAGAAATCTCTGTGAACACGGGACAAGGCTGAAAATCAGCTCTGGACGCCTGGGATGTGGAACTCAGCAAACGAACTCAGGAACGCTTCCAGAACTGTAACATCACAGAGGACCATGTCAGAGGACCACGTCATCTGCAGATGCAGGTTAAAGCTCCGTCATACGCAGAATTACGGCGTAGGAGAGACACGCTGCCGTCTTCTCTGGACTAAAATTAATCTAGGATGGACTGACGCCATGTCCTCCAGACTAGAGAGGAGAGGGACCGTTCGCCTCATTATCGGCTCCCGTCCTGGATCTGACCACAACAGGACCCAACATCACGTTGTCCCAACTTCTTCTTCTTCCTTGTTCCTGCCGTCAAACTCAAAATGAGCTAATATTTTCAAGTAGTTTAATATGTATGATTTAATATGTTTTGGAATCAGTATATTTAGAGGACCAGCTTCTGGTTGCCATAGTTACATGTCGTGGATTGTGTACGGTAACTCCATCTGCTCTCCACCTGAACATCAGCATCAACAACTCCAACAGCTCAGTGGAGCTTGACGACAAACCTGAAGGTGTCCCATGTGACCTGAGAGGTCACATGATGCAGAGACTGAGAGTTACCTGCACAGGTGGTCTGGATGTGATCACGGACCCGTTCTGACTGTAGGTGAAGATGGAAAAGTCAGCAGGGAGCAGCAGCCTGAAAAACAAAAGCAGAACGGGGTCAACAACAGCAGAACGGGGTCAACCACAGCGGAACGGGGTCAACCACAGCGGAACGGGGTCAACCACAGCGGAACAGGGTCAACAACAGCAGAACAGGGTCAACCACAGCAGAACGGGGTCAACCACAGCGGAACGGGGTCAACAACAGCGGAACAATGTCAACAACAGCGGAACAGGGTCAACAACAGCAGAACGGGGTCAACCACAGCAGAACGGGGTCAACCACAGCGGAACAGGGTCAACCACAGCGGAACGGGGTCAACCACAGCGGAACGGGGTCAACCACAGCGGAACAAGGTCAACAACAGCGGAACGGGGTCAACCACAGCGGAACGGGGTCAACCACAGCGGAACGGGGTCAACCACAGCGGAACGGGGTCAACAACAGCAGAACGGGGTCAACCACAGCGGAACAGGGTCAACCACAGCAGAACAGGGTCAACCACAGCGGAACAGGGTCAACAACAGCAGAACAGGGTCAACCACAGCAGAACGGGGTCAACCACAGCGGAACGGGGTCAACAACAGCGGAACAATGTCAACAACAGCGGAACAGGGTCAACAACAGCAGAACGGGGTCAACCACAGCAGAACGGGGTCAACCACAGCGGAACGGGGTCAACCACAGCGGAACGGGGTCAACCACAGCGGAACGGGGTCAACCACAGCGGAACAAGGTCAACAACAGCGGAACGGGGTCAACCACAGCGGAACGGGGTCAACCACAGCGGAACGGGGTCAACCACAGCGGAACGGGGTCAACAACAGCAGAACGGGGTCAACCACAGCGGAACAGGGTCAACCACAGCAGAACAGGGTCAACCACAGCGGAACAGGGTCAACAACAGCAGAACGGGGTCAACCACAGCAGAACGGGGTCAACCACAGCGGAACGGGGTCAACAACAGCGGAACAATGTCAACAACAGCGGAACGGGGTCAACAACAGCGGAACGGGGTCAACAACAGCGGAACGGGGTCAACAACAGCGGAACAATGTCAACAACAGCGGAACGGGGTCAACCACAGCGCAACAGGGTCAACCACAGCGGAACAAGGTCAACAACAGCGGAACGGGGTCAAACAACAGCGGAACGGGGTCAACCACAAGGGAACGTGGTCAACAACAGCGGAACGAGGTCAAAAACAGCGGAACGGGGTCAACAACAGCGGAACGGGGTCAAAAACAGCGGAACGGGGTCAACAACAGCGGAACGGGGTCAACAACAGCGGAACGGGGTCAACAACAGCGGAACGGGGTCAACAACAGCGGAACGGGGTCAACAACAGCGGAACGGGGTCAACAACAGCGGAACGGGGTCAACAACAGCAGAACTGAGGGACTCCTGGTTTACGTGCAGTCCGGCTCTGGTCCCACTCCAGTCCAGATGACACGATCACTGAATCACCCAGAAAGAAACAACCATTCGAACATGATGACCCTGCAAAATCCTTTTTCCCTCTTTGTGTCAAGAACCCTTCAGACTGTTGGAGAAATCCTCAACTGTTTTGTGTGTGAAGGGAAATGAATGTGAACCAAAGACGTTCCTCACTGATTTCAGGACTGCGAGGACCTTTGTGGCGTCTTTGGAGCCTGACAACATGTCAACATCCCATTCTGATGTTGATGTGATCTGTTTCTTGACACATGAACTTCTAACCTCTCTGTTTTATTTTAATTTGATTGACCTCGTGACTCTGAAGTCTCAGCCACTTCCACCAAAACACTGATTCAGCTGAAACTGAACGTTTCTGTCAGGACACAGATTAGAAATGACGCCGGACACCCAGAGAGGACAGGAACTTACTGGAACCTGGTGTTTTTTTGTTCTCAGCCGTCTTGCTGCTGATAAAACGCACAAACCGAAGATAAGTGTGTGTCTGACTGGTTAGGCGGCTGCGTCCGATTACATGTTGATACAGAGCTAAATTCACAAAAGACACACCAAAGAGTTTACTGAGCATAAAAGAAGCTGCAGCTGAACTGTTTCATCTTCTTTTCGTCTTCGGTGGAGCAAATGGGCGCCGTGTACTCCAGATCGAATAGGAGACGGGGTAATGCAGATTGTTCTTCTGATGTCCGACAGCCGGGCACCGGAGCAGCAGCTGTGTCCTTGTCAAAGCTCATGTCCGCCTCTGTGACGGCCGCATCAACGCAGAAAAGTACTTTAGAGCAACATGCCTTTCCCCAAGATCCCATCTGTTGACAGCAACAGATTATTTACATTTTTCTCCATTTTCTGATTTGTAGGGTTTAGTAAATGTGCTCTGACAGAAGCAATGGGATTCTTCACAACCTAGGTGTCTTCATGTGGGGCTGTGCACACCTCCGTGGTCTGGGGGTTCGTTTCAGGGCCTCTCTCTCCTTGAAAGTCTGCAGAACTACGTTCACAACCTCAGAATCCTGGGGCGGTCCAACACTTCAAATTCACAACTTATTTGAACGTTTCACCATTTAAACTAGACGCTCAGCAGTAAATAAATGTCAATAACTTACTGGTTTCTCTGCAGATGGAGGACGTGATCCCTCCCATCCACGGTGATGACGTAAGACACCTGCAGACACAAAGTTACAGTCAGTTTCATCAAGCATCCACCAATGTTTCCACACGTATCGGACGGCTGAGCTCGATAAATGGTGGTCAGAGACACAACAGTTGCTACGACAACGCTGTGAAGACCACTGCAGCTGCTCCTGACCAGCTGAATAAACCCCCTGAGCCTGAGACCTGCATTAGAACATCACATTCAGCCACTGAGCAAACACTTTCACCGAAGATCGGATCAGCTAGAGATCTGAGTCCAGGTGGAACGGTTGAAGAACGGTTTGAGAGGCGTTAAAGGGAGCTGAGTCTCCTCAGACATAGACGCCACTGCGCTGACAGCACTGGGTATTTTGATTGTTTTATGTCCACTTCCATCGTGTTCAGGGCCGCTGAAGGCGAAGTTCATGAACTATTACAGTCCACCAACCGCTCCTCTTTATGGTTTTATGTTGCCCAAAGTTTGCCTTAAGAGTGGTTTTGGCTGTTGCAAATGACCATCAAACCAATACAACCTTTTTATTCCAGCTATCTGACTCCAGGTCTGACAGGTGAAGCCAAAGCTACAAAATACTAAACTGCAGCAAATTAGGTGGGTTTCCTCCAGGGGAGGATGTCGGTACTTTGATATTGTTTTACCGGGAATGGCTCTCCAATGAGACTTTTTGGGAAGTCCTGTGGGGCCAAAAGAAGTCCTTGTTGTGGGTTCGGTATTTCAGTGTGGGCCATGAAAAACTCTTGGGTGGGGGGTTGGGGGTGGTGCTGATCAGTGCTGACTGGGTGTGCTGTTGTCAAGGAGTGACATTGTTCAGCCCTCTTTTCTCTGTTTTTTTCCTTTGTTCATTACCATCTCTTGCTTTTATTCACTAGCAGGAGAGATAGTTTGATAAGTCAGTGGATCCTACCGAGTCCGTCGCTGCAATAGAGCTAAGATGTTCTGAAAGGACCGAGGAGAGGTTTGCTTAAGTGTGACGTATTGATGTAATGAACAAGTTAAAAAACATTGTGAACAAAAATTCGTAAAATATTGCAATTTAAACAGTGATTCTTTATTCTTATTAGATGCTACATGAATAAAATCAAATTGAATTAAAATTAGTCTCCATGATTTACACAAAACTCAGATGAATGGAACATCAGCGAAGCTCTGGTCGCTGATATGTGATAAAAAAACCAAAATAAAGAAGGGGTTTCCACTGGTCTACCACAGTCAGTCCACTGCCCACCAGCTGGTCGTGATGTCACTTGGCTGGATAAAAGCCCAGACAAGCGCGATGTCCCTCAGGTGTCTGTATCGAGAGTTGGGTGGCAGACTGAGATAAACCAGATTTTACTGATGTAGGGAAGATCAATAAGGATCTTTGAAGGATTGAGAGACATGGGCTGCACTGTGATGATTCACAGATCAGTCCTACTGAGATTTTCTTAAAGAAAAAAAAGAGATGAGCTGAAGCGAGATGCCAGTAAAGAAACAACTTTGTTGCAGCAGCTCTTTCTGTACAGAGTTTCCAGCAGGACTCTTCCACACTGCACAGTGACATCGTGCAGCTTGATCTCTGCAGGGACTCCAGCATCTGCCAAACAACAGCTCCTCTTCACCAGCTGGTGGAACAGGATGCCAAGCCAAAGTGAGGAGGAGGAGGAGCAAGAGGAGGAGGACGACGACTTCCACGTCCAGGGAAAATTACTGCAGTTTCCTGAACACTACTGACCTCTGATCCACATTAAACATCTCACTGTCATTTCATCTGAGCTTGCGCCCATCTGGGACTTCCCCCCTACTGTCAAACGTCTGAAACATCTCTTCAAAAGACAATGTTCATCAGATTTACCTCTGGTTCTCTGGAGCTTCAGTAGAAGCCTAGTTTCAGCAGAAGGGAGGGAGGTTGTTCCAGTACCATACTTTTATTCCAACACTTTGACACACGGCGGTTACTGATCACTCCGGCAGGGCGACCTCGGTGAGGCTGCATGATGCTGAAACACCTGCACAGGCACATTACCTCACCCTCAATGCGTGTACGTTGCACCAAAGGTGTTTATTAGACTAGATTATATTATATTAGACATGGAAGACGCCAACGGACTATTTTAATAAAAATAAGCACACTTACACTGAATACAGCTACTTAAATCTCTCATTTCAAATCCGAAGGTCTTTGCAAACAAAAGGCAAAGTGTAAACTGTAAATAACTCATATTTGAACAAACAAAGCATTTACATCAAGCGTGATGCAAATATGCAAAATTAAAATGCCAAGATTGTGAAAAGAACTGCGTCCAGGAAAAAAAGGAATCAACATAAAGTGATGCGTCATCTGTCCTAACAAAAAAGAGGAAATAACGAAATCCACCACTACTTGGTTTATCACATGCAGCTCAAGATGCCCTCCAGGATGACTGGTGGACAGGCGGGAGAACTGTTTCAAGAAGCAGACGAGTAGTCCCAGAGAGCCGCTTGACCCGGAGCAGCACCGAGCAACAGCCCGGGGTAAGATCAGCGTTTGTTTTTTCAGTTTGGGAACAGCGATGCGCAGCGTGTCGTGGTTTATTTCTGTTATTGGACAGGAGGGTCGATGGAAGTGGTCGGATGGGTTTCTGTTGGAGGTAAATCTTTGGAAAACGTCATCCTCCATTAAAAAATAAATATATATAAGCAACAATATTACTGTCGTGTTAATATTATGTTGTGTGCAGTTGTGTAGATGACGCTTCCTCATCACGGAAACCCTCGACTCTACTGTCTCAGCAGGTTTGTGATGTAGGACCGGGGATTCTTCGGTCACCGCGGTAGACCACATTCCTGCTGTGTAACTGGAAGACTGCATTTGTCTTGTTAGAGAGAAAAAAGACAAAAAACAAGATGCAAGATCATGACAACAAATTTGAAAACCAGATGTCCACCAAAGAAATCCATATCCGAGTAGCAGAACGCTTTGTCCAGCCCTACCCACGTCTATCCACGATTTTATCCCAAACCAACCAGTGTGTGTGCTCAACAGGTCCACGTAGCTGCCGCCTGCAGGGAAGTTGTCAAGAAACAACTCAATGAAACCAATCTTCGAGGAACGGGGCGAGGCCACCAGGAGGCCTTTCCACTGGTCTCATTATTATTCAGTCATGTGATCAGTCATGTGACCAGTCATGTGACCAAAATGTTCACTGAACTGACCTGCAAAAGCATCAACAGTGACTTAAGATCAAAACATCTGAACATTCATCGTTTCTGATACAAGACTTTAAACTGTCGAGTGCGGAGGCGGAACCGACTGATCCGAACCTGCTGCTGGCAGTTGGGGAAGAAAACTCCAGAACTGCAAGGTCACCTGAGCGTCTGGCTCACCTGGCAGCATTTCTGTGTGTGTGTTACAGCTATCAGCAGGTAGGTCATTAACAGCTGCTGAGTGTGTGCGTGTGTGTGCACGCGCACGTGTGTTTGAGGTGAGTCAGGACAGGAAATCAGCGGTGGCCTCGATCACCATCCAGCAGCCCCTCTTCTGTCCTCTAACGCAGTGAGACGCCCATCCATCCTGTCCGTTTCAGGCCCGACCCGCTGGTTTCTGGTGCTGATGAGTCAAGTCAACTTTATTGTCAACTTTGACTGCGCAACACAATACAGGATTGAAATGTCTTTCCTCAAAGATGCAGCAACTAAACACAAAAATATGACAAATGTGCAAATGGCCGTAATAATCAGCCTTTTGTTGGTTTGCTTTTAGGGTGGACGCAGTTCAGACTTTGCTTTAGGAAACAGAACACAGGGTTGCTTCTGTGGTGGTGTAAACGGCCCCGTGCGTTACCATGGAGACAGAAGGTTGGGTGGTTTCTGACACTTAACATAAGTCCGTCTGTGTTTTATTCAAACTGTCTGAGTCTCGCTGGGCTGACCTCAGGGTCAATGAAGATGTTTTTCTGTAAAAATGTAGGTGACACAAAATAGACGAAGGGAAAAAAAAGCATGAAGAGAATATTTTCTATATTTTAAGCAATATCAGGCTACAGGAGAAGGGCTTCGACTGCAGTTGCATTTCTACTACACCTTCTCGCAAAAGGAAAGTGAAACTGAATTTGTGATGAAGGCATCGCAGCGGGGCGCCGGCGTTTCCATTGAACGGCGCTTCACCAGTCGATGAGTTGTGGGTATTGACCACAATAAAAGTAGGCGCCACTACGAGTTGCTGAACTAAGATTTCTTCGAGGAGTCGAGGTTGACCTTTGTGATGGTCAGGAAATGATCCACATCAAAACGAATCAGTGGGGGGGGGCATGAGACAGTCGAGGCCTCCAGGTCTTAGATGACTGGGAAACCCGTGGTGATGTATGCATGTATGTATGTATGTATGTATGTATGCATGCATGCATGCATGTATGTATGTATGTATGTGTGTGTGTGTGTGTGTGTGTGTGTGTGTGTGTATGTATGTGTGTATGTATGTATGTATGTGTGTATGTATATGTATGTATGTATGCATGCATGCATGCATGCATGCATGTATGCATGTATGCATGTATGTATGTATGTATGGATGCATGGATGGATGGATGGATGGATGCATGGATGGATGGATTGATGGACGATGGATGCATGGATGGATGGATGGATGCATGGATGGACAGATGCATGGATGGATGGATGAATGATGGATGGCTGGATGGATGGATGCATGGATGGATGGATGGATGGATGCATGGATGGATGGATAGATGCATGGATGGATGGATAGATGCATGGACGGATAGATAGATGCATGGATGGGTGTATGGATGGATGGATCCATGGGTGGATGGTTGGGTGGATGGATGGATGGATGGATGTTTTACTTTCTTATCAGCTTGTTAGAACTGGGGCTTCTTTGCATGGATGAGTAAGACCTGACCAGGTAGTCTCCATTTCATATAGAAATAGTCCGACTCCCAAAACATCATTCCCAGTAACCAGCCGTCTTGGGCTCTTCTGAACCTAAAATTAATTTATGCCCAAGAAGCAGGACAAGTCTAAGGAAACAGCACATCTTTTACATGATCCTTTCAAACGTAAACACATTTCAGGAAAAATAAACAGTAGAGCATTATGTTTGTAAGAAAAAAAACAACAAATATGAGAACAAATGATTGCTAAAAAAAAAAAAAAAAAAGTCATGATTGACCTTAAAAGAAGTTGAGAAAATAAATCAGACATTGTGGCTTTGTGTCTGGTGGTGCAAAAACCTTCACAAAGTTGTGGTTTTTGTGAGCTATTTATTGACCAGACAAGCTGAAAAAAAAACTTCTTTATTTGAAACTGATGATGGACAGAAAATATGATACTGCTAAAATATAGTACATAAGTCTGTCATTTTCTTTGGATATCACACTATGTTTTACCTGCTTCTTGATTTGTGATTTTGATTTGATCCTTTAACAGGTCAAAACCTGCCAACTGAATTGGCGGCGTGAGCTCTGCAGCCGAAGTGTTAGTTTCTTAGCTTTTTTCAGAGGGAACCTCGGAGCAGTCCCCCCCCCCCGAAAGCTCTACAACTGATCTGTAACTTCTGCTCTTTTAAGTTATATTATCTGACCTCATCTTGACCTTAAACCCAGTCTCGATCGTTTATGGAAAATGCAGTGAATCCCTGTATTGTGGGCTGTGATCCATGTTCCCGTCGTGTGAGTAAAACAAATCTACTACTGCAAACACACACATTTACTAACAACGCTTTCACGTGGCCATTCTAAGCACATTTCACTGCAGTAGGTGTGTGCTGAATGTGTTCCAGCATGCACACCGACACAGGAATCGCAAACATTTGGCCGCAATCCACCTCTGCTATGTTGGTTTGTGTGAATTCTTGTTTTTGCTACATGACTGGGACGTTTCTGGTATACACACACACACACACTTTTTAGAGACACCGAATCATAAGAACACATTATTATTATTAGCGATGATACTACTACTACTACTACTACTACTAATAATAATAATAATAATAATAATAATAACAACAATAATAATCCTACACATCTGTTCTGTGCATTTGTAAATGTGCAAACTGTCAGAATGGCAAAGGAAGGAGAAGGACGTTAGTGCTGCCTTACACATCAGAGGAGACCACAGTGCAGAGAGTGTCTAAGCTTCACGTTTCTGGGCACACCCATCTCCCAGGACCTCCCTGGACTGTTAACACAACCAGTCTGGCTTTGAAGGAGTTATACTTCTTTACAAGCCTGAGAAAAGCTGCAAAAGCAGCTGTTAGCAACGTTTTATTGTTGTTCTTAGAAAGCATCATCACCCACGACATACTGGTGTGGTCCACAGCTGCTCTGCAGCTCACAGGAAGGCACTTCCGGGACTCAACAAATCCCCGTAGACAACCACCAATAATAATAATCATTAATATAAATCATATCTATAATAATAAATAACAGCTCATTAGTTTTGAGGCTACAACGTGAGCCGTCGACCACTGACAGACCCGTGTTTCCATGGCGACGCCAGCTGACAGAAAGAGGAAAGATGGCTCAGCATCTGCTGCCTGCTGATAGTTGAACATTGAGTCAGGAAACAATCTGGGCCTCACGTGCTCCGGATCGGTTTATGCCTCTTTCTTTCCGTTATTCTTTTCGGAGTTCCACAATAGAATACGCTGACAAAACAGGCTTCACGTTGCCATTTCACATTGCAGTTAAGTTCTAGTGTAGTAGTCAAAAAAAAAAAAAAAAAAAAAAAAAAAAAAAAGCGCCGTACCTGACGAGGCGGCCTTCCGTCTGCATCCCTCCTCAGCCTGCCTCCTAAAGGCCGGGGGACGGTCAGCTGGTGCGAGGAGAGGTCCTCAGTCTGCCGAGACCCTGCAGGAGGAAGCAAACAGATTCAAACCAGCCATCTTTCTGCCATCGATCCATAAAATGATAAACCGTCTCCTGTGAATGTTAAAACTCAGCTGTAAACATCAAAGTAATCTCTTCCTTTCACGAGTGACCCGTCTCAGGCTGGAGTTTTTTCTTGGAAGCACGTTCCTCCATACGCATCCACCTACGTTATATTTTCATAAAAGAGGAAGAACTGGTTTTGTCCTGTTTTTCACTCAGTGGTTTCACTCATTTTTAAAAAGTCCAAACCAAAAGAGGCTTAATCAATTCCACAGAAGCTCCTGAAATGTACACAACTCCTCGCTTTCAGTCCACACTTTTCTTTTTTTACTTAATGACGTCATAATGAGACAAATTTGCATGTGATCTGTGGCCTTTGTTTTACATCAAGCAGGGTGCGTCCTGAGGCCCATCCACATTCTCGTGCCTGACCTCATTCCACCTCCGTCTGCCGTGTGCGAACCGATGCCACGATGAGGTGTGAATCTTAGCAGAGCAGGGCGCCGCTTCGTTCTTGGTGGGACCAGGCTCGCTGACTGGAGCGGCCGCGATCAGGCAGCCGGGCCGAGGCAGCGCCACACCCGGTGCCACGCAGTAATTACACTGTGCCAAATCCGACCAAACTAAGATTGGAGCAGGTCTGAACGAGCAGCCGACAGAACCGAGCGCTGCGAACGCGAAGTCACAAGAGATGGAGCCCAAATGTGCAATTTAACGAGAATGAGCGCCTTTGTCATCAATGACACAGGTAAACGCGTTCATACCATACTCCGGGACCTTCAGATCTGAACGAGAACCAGACCTGTCCAACAAGCTCGCCTGCGTTTGTTCTGAGACGAATGAAAGCAGTAAATCTTTGAAATCTGCCAACATAAGTTAGCTAGCGAGCGAGCAGGGGCGTTAGCTAGAGCTGGCTGCGACTAGCGTCGGTCCTCGGATTGGATCCCGACATTGCCGAGCGCTGCTCCCAAACCTCCAACTTTACATCCAGAGCTCGTAGCGGCAGGTGGGCGCAGGCTAGGCAGCTAACGCTGCTACCACTGTCGCCGCTGCATCGGATCTGAGGGGGAGCTATGACATCATTGTTTTCATGAAATTGGCATTTTACTTGTCGCGTGCACAACCCAGGGCGGCTCCAGACTCGTTTCCTGGGAGGGAAGTCAGCACCTTTCTAAACTGTTGAGCAGCTTGTAGCTAAACCTGTAAACAGGCTCATCTCGGATGCTTTAAAGACCATTTGTCTTCACTCTTTATCCAGTAAGAGAAACATCTTGCCTCTGGAAAGGTTTCTGCATCAACCTGTGAGCTTCTCATCCTGTATGTCAACTTTGTGGTTTGAGCACTGCTGTGGTTTTCTGTTCATCAAACCTGTGAACCAGCACAGAGACCAACGGCCTATAAACCTACGTTGGGCCACGGCCACCTGTTGAACAAAGAGAGGCCTGACATCAGCGGTGAGGCCTGACCACATGGTTGAAACAAAGAAACCTTCACAATGACTCAAACCCCCAGGAGGCTTTACTCCATTTATGATGCTTAGGTGATAATGATCTGGCCTCTCATTGGCATGGACCCCAAAACCCAGCAGGGGTCCCGCTGATGTGCAGCAGCTCTGCAGGACAGTAAATACCAGCGGTTCTCCGACCTTCAACCAAAGGACAACATCTGCCGTCCTTACGTTCAGCTCAGACCAGCCAGCAGCCAGCAGCCAGGGCCCATCCATCCGGCTGTGTTCGTGGAAGCGGGTGGGTACCAAGAACCGGTGTCCGCATTCTTCATCCACCCGCGTTACAACGGAGAGACCAGCGAACGTCAAAACTCCCTGACGAGTGGAACGAGGCATCTGTGTGCAACCAAGTGATAAACCGCTATAGATGACTAGAGAAAGAGGACGGCCCGGCAGCTGGAGATGCTTTCTTCTTCTTCTCAGAGAGAGAGAGAGAGAATCGAGAGAGAGGACGAGATGAGATGAGACTCGAGAACGGACGGGAGATGCGAGTTCGAGCGAGAGAGACCTGGAAGACGAGAGGATGAGGAGAGAGACGAGAGAGATGACGAGAGAGAGAGAGCGTGAGAGAGAAGGAGAGAAGAGCGAGAGAGAGAGAGAGAGATGAGGTGAGAGAGCGAGGAAGAGACGAAGGGATGAGAGAGGAGAGAGAGAGAAGAGAGAGAGAGACGAGAGAGAGAGAGAGAGAGAGAGAGAGAAACCAGCGAGCTGTTGACTGGTGGCCAGAACCGGGTTCCCCAACAGCAGGACGTTGCACATCGGGCACGTTGTGATTCGGACCGCCGATCCCGCCACAACCGTGTTCGTCGTCTACAGCTGCTGAGGTGTGTTGGTTTATTTTATAGTTTATCTGTTGTTGCATCCACGTTGCTGGATCTCGTCGACTCGTTCTCCCCCAACAGAAAACAAAGCTTTTCCTCGTTTCCCAGTTGAACGACCAGAGCGCGCATGTGAAGTTGGCTTCACATTGGTGCATCTCTGCGTGGGGAACATCTTAGTTTTCCGGTGGTGTTCTGGTGTCTAGTGTTCTGGGGGTTTATTCTCTTCTCTTCTTCCTCTCTAAGTGTAGTTACACATGTCAGAACTTTATTCTTCAAGCGTGTAAATAAATTCTGATTCATTTAATTGAGATAAGTTGTTTGTGTTTTTTTTACACATATTTGTGACATTTGCTGGTTGCAAAGGCCGGTGATCGGGCTCCTTCCTTCTCCGTTACTCTACAGCGCCCCCCCTGGTGACAGGCAGAAACAGAATAACATTTACTGAGACTGGTTGTGCTGTTTGTTTTTAATTCCTGATATGCAGGTGGTGCCACGTATTGATTTATTTTTTGTGAACATTTATTCACGTTATTAATAACTGTCATCAGACAATTATTAATAACAATTATTACTAACCCTTCAAGTTCATTTGTGGAGGGGGGAGCAGGGATCAACTTTTATCTAAAATAATACTCTTTCCATGTTTATAATAAACTAATTTCTCTCCAGCCAAGTTTAAGCCTGGTCTGTTCCTGTTTTCACACTGTTCACACTGCCATTACGAACAGCTGAATCATCCCTGAGCAGCTCCAGTTCGCTGCGAGTCAGCGGTTCACTGACATCGGCCGCCGTTCACGGTAACGAAACGTGGACATTGTGGAGGCAGGTTGTGGATGGTGAACAGCTGACAGGGAAAACTAACCGGACTTCCACACAGACATACAGAAACATGAGCACACTGTCTCCATCTATTCACACAAATGCAGGCAGCGTGGACACCGACCACACATGCGTGGGTGTGTTCATCTGTAACCACGGTAACGGCGAACCTCGCCTCTGTCCTGTTGAACCACCTCATGACCTCATGACCCCTCACACCTTCATTCCACTGTTATTTTAGCTATGTTTTTAATAACTCGTTTAGTTTTAAATGGGGATCACAGTGGTACTTTCATGACTTCATAATCTGCTGGTTAAAGTTTAACCTCATATACACACAATATGCAGGTCAGTTTGCAGCTCGGAGGCCTCTGTGAACGTGCTCATGTTACATAAAGTCGTTTTCCTGGCAGCTTACCTGCTGAGAGATCAATTAAATATTTATTGTGATCTGTTGGTAACAGCTGTAACGCTGCTGGTTTGATTCCTCCTCGGATCCTTTTCACATTCAACTCTGAGACTGACAAACACATGATGTAGGAGAAGGAGGTGATGGGGCCGTTTTATTGGGGAGCAGTGGCAGGAGCAGTGGGAGGAGCAGTGGGAGGAGTAAGGGGGAGGAGCTACAGATCTATGCTTTGGTAATGTTTCAAATATCAATATTGGTTTGTTTAATAAGTTACATTTTAAAATGTTTTTCTGATACATTTTTTAATAAGCAAATGTTTTTTTTCTTTTTGTGTTACTTTCAAATCAGGACATCTTAAAAACTAACATCAGCCCAACATATTGGACTTTTAAAAATCAGACACAGAACTCCAGTGCCCCGTGACTGGTGGGTCCAAGAGCTGCCTACAAGCTCCCAGTACAGGAACCAGTCACCATCACAGTGGCAGACATCCAAGAAAGGGTTTGAAAGGTTTCAAGTTTGATGAGTTGGACAGCACCAACATCTGACATGGTCAACACGCGGTTGAAGAACCCTACAGTACTCCATGAGCGCCTAGCAAAATGAGCTGAGATGGAACCCACCCAGCATGGCTACGCCTGGGCAGCACCATCGTCTCCATGAAGACCCCCAGAAGGGGCAGACCCGTCCAATGACCATACAGAACATCACAGCAGATAAGATAAGTAGGCACATAGCTTCACACATGAGGACAACCCAGAACCCCAGAAGGGAAACTGGAAGTAAACCAGAGGAGCCTAGCACCAACTCCTGGTTGACATGACGGTAGCTTCAGACGGTACGATATGGCAAACCATCCGAGCACTCCTGGGATCGGTGAAACGAGGGAGGCCAACGATTAGTGAGTGTCAAAGCCACCATCCAAAAACAAGGATCCAGGAGTACACCCGGAAGATGGCCTCTACTAATGACCTGCTAAATGAACACCTCAAGCAGCAGAAATCCTGTGTGGAGGATGAAGACATGGAAGAGGAACTTTCATGGAAATTGAAGCCATGATATGCATATGTACCACTGACAGATTGAAGAAGTGGCTGACATTAGGGAATCCTACCGGTGACAGGAAAATGCTGGACTGAAGGACAACTTGGAGGTGTTAATCATGGCACCACAAGAACAGGCCTTAAGAGCGACAGAAGTCCAGGTCTAGCACACCAGACAAGACCCCAGCTGCAGACTCGCAGAGGCACCCCAGAGAAAATCCAGCACATATTAGCGCGATGGAAGACGATGGCAGACAGGGAACACCACAACCGAGTAGCGGGAATGGTGTACAGGAACATCGGCACCAAGTATGGGTTGGCAGTCCCAAGTCAAGATGAGAGATGCCTACAGACGCAATGAGAATGGAAGAACAAAGACCAGAGGGGGAACACAAGAAGGTGGAGAAATACCAAGGATAGGAGGAAAAGATGGAAGAGGGTCAAGAAGAAAGAGTGTCTCCAGCAAAGCCGAGACCTCCAAGAAGAAAGAGTGTCTCCAGCAAAGCCGAGACCTCCAAGAAGAAAGAGTGTCTCCAGCAAAGCCGAGACCTCCACGCAGAAAGAGTGTCTCCAGCAAAGCAGAGACCTCCAAGAAGAAAGAGTGTCTCCAGCAAAGCCGAGACCTCCAAGAAGAAAGAGTGTCTCCAGCAAAGCCGAGACCTCCAAGAAGAAAGAGTGTCTCCAGCAATGCCGAGACCTCCAAGAATAAAAACATTGTCTCCAGCAAACCGAGACCTCCAAGCCGAAAGAGTGTCTCCAGCAAAACCGAGACCTCCAAGCCGAAAGAGTGTCTCCAGCAAAACCGAGACCTCCAAGCCGAAAGAGTGTCTCCAGCAAAGCCGAGACCTCCAAGAAGAAAGAGTGTCTCCAGCAAAGCCGAGACCTCCAAGAAGAAAGAGTGTCTCCAGCAATGCCAACCTCATCCAAAACGTGGATAACCCAAAGTTTGTTTTCGGATGACATGAAGCTTCAGAGATGTTTCACCAAAGGCTGGAGGATCTCAACGATCCAGAGAAATCTTGTAGCAACTGACAAACAAATGGTTCATCTTCTGCAGCTAAGCTACAAAGATCCATTTTACAAGCATTTTCTACATTTCCTTCTGCTTGAAATCTATTTATTCCTACTTGATCTGATCAAACACATCTGGAACTCAGTCTCTATGTTTTTAAGTGTCTGCTTAAAAAGCTCTGAAAACCAGCTGCTGACCAGCAGCTTCAATCCGCCGGATCACAACTTTTCTGAAGGGCTGCCCTACTTTCAGCCAAGCTCGGCCTTGGGTTCACGCAGAGGCCAAATCAGATCACCATGAAGCTTCACATCCTGAATGTCGAGGCAGCTCATAAAACCTGAAGCCACAGATCGACACTAGACTGAACTGGTAGTTCCAGAGGATGAGAAACTTTCAATCTTTGGCCCTTTTCTGTCTGATAAAGTCTGGCTAGCCTGGCTTCATCCTGCTCCCGGCTGGTCTGAGAAATCTATGAAGATTTGAGTAATCCCGTCTAATTGACTCTGTCCTCATCCGTTGACTTTCTCCTCCTGCAAGGGACCAGACAAACACTGCAGAGAAGGGTAACGGATATTTGTGGAGAAATCCCAGAACCCCAAATCCAAAGAACAATCTGATCAAAGATGAGGACTACCATGAAATCAACAGTACAGGTAAGGCAAACCCTAAAGAGGCAATTCTTGGAAAAAGCTGCACTTTACGGTTATGAAGGCTCCCTGAGCACATGTTCTCCTCATGCTGCATTCACTGTCCCTCGGAAGTGGGCAGCTGGACGTATATAACAATGGACGGAGCATCCGGTCACGTGACCCGAGCCCGTCTTCCATAGTACAGAGCGCAGCTCAGCAAGCCGACTAGATCACGCCCACTGGATGTCAATCAAAGTCACCTTTGGTTCCTGCTCCTTCAGCAGAACCCCACCAACATACCTGGAGAGCTGCCGGCAGACATTTACAGAAGGGTGGTTGGTTGCTTCGTGAAGGGCGGCAGCATGACATCACAAATGAGGACGGGAAAACGATTGGCTGGGCCAACTGTCAATCAAATGATTTAGATATAAATGTAATGTTTGATTAAAAACTCTCCTGGTGTGGTACAAAAAATTCACCCCCATCAGAGTTGTCATGGATGTAAAATCAAACGATTGAGGCCAAAACGACTTTTTGAACCAGGCTGTAAATACGATTATTTCTGCTCTAAAGACATTTTAATATGGGAGTCAGTGGTGACTGACTCGCTTGGAGCCTCTAGTGGCCAGTCGAGGAACTGCAGCAGAACTTAGCTCCACGTGAGAGTCGTGAAAGTGAGATGGTCGGCGCTTGTTGGGACTTCAATAACTATGCATGAGCATGACAGCAGAAGCGGTTGTTTTTAACAACGATGACGCGTGCGCATGTGGGAGGAGGTTTATCAGCTAACAATACCATGGCGTGTTAATGGAAGCATGTGCGTGTTACTGCTCACTTTCAAAGTTCACGCCGGTGAACAAACGACTCATGACTCACATGTCAGAGACAAATAAAACAAAAGAGCTGCAGATGATGGATGGACATCCAGCTGAAACAGACGCAGCTCCACACGGAGACGCGGGAACGACGGCTCCGTGGGCCGTGATCCAGTGAACGGGAGCGCTGACGGATCACCAACTGGGACTCCTCCCAACACCCTGCACCAATTTGATTCAAGCTACAAAGATTCGACGCGGTTTATTTCTCGTCAGCTTCCCTGCTGAGGGACTCGGCTCTGAGCCGGCTACTGACGACGTAAGCCGCTTAGCGCACGGCCTGCAGGAACAACACACCCGCTGAAAGTACACAACTGACACCTACACACCCACCTGAACTACACAAACTCACCACACTAACCTGAACTTGAAAACGGTCAACTTCTGTTGACACGCAGTGTGAAAACATCCCCAAAACAAAGAAAAACACAAAACCACCAGAGCCACACTTGTTCTAAAGGTAGAAAAGTAGAATACAAACAGAAAGAAAGAAAAACAACCTAACGGCCTTAATCTCAGCACCACCGTGCTCTATTGTGGAGCACGGTGGTGGCAGCTTCATGGTACCGTCTCCCCTCCTCACCCTTGTCTCCCTCCCTGTCTCCCTTCCTCACCTTTGTCCTCACTCTTCACCCTCATCCTCACTTCTTACCCATATCTCCCCTCCTCACCCTCGTCTTCCCTCCTCACCCTTGTCTCCCCTCCTCACCCCGTCTCTCTCCCTGTCTCCCTTCCTCACCTTTGTCCACACTCCTCACCCTCGTCCTCACTTCTTACCCTCGTCTCCCCTCCTCACCCTCGTCTCCCTCCCTGTCTCCCCTCCTCACCCTCCTCTTCCTCCCTCCTAATTCTCACCCTCGCCGTCTCCCCTCCTCACCCTCGCCGTCTCCCCTCCTCACCCTCGCCGTCTCCCCTCGTCTTCCTCACTTCTCACCCTCGCCGTCTCCCCTCCTCACCCTCCTCACCCTTGCCGACTCCCCTCGTCTTCCTCACTTCTCACCCTCGTCTTCCCTCCTCACCCTCGTCCTCACTTCTCACCCTCGTCTTCCCTCCTCACCCTCTTCCTCACTTCTTACCCTTGTCTCCCCTCCTCACCCTTGCTGTCTTCCCCCCTAACCCTCGTCCTCACTTCTCACCCATGTCTCCCCTCCTCACCCTCGTCTCCCTCGCCGTTTCCCCTCCTCACCCTCCTCACCCTTGCCTTCTCCCCTCGTCTTCCTCACTTCTCACCCTTGTCTTCCCTACTCACCCTTGTCCTCACTTCTCACCCTCGTCTCCCTTCCTCACCCTTGTCCTCACTTCTCACCCTTGTCTCCCCTCCTCACCCTCTTCCTCACTTCTCACCCTCGTCCTCCCTCCTCACCTCTGCAGTAGGAGTCTCCACTCAGCACCAGCAGCAGACAGCAGATCTCCAGCAGCCCCAGCCTCCTTCTCATCATCTTCACGTCCCTCTTCGTCACACCAGCCACCGGGAAGCTCTGTCCTCCTGTTCCTCGGTTCCTTCCCTGTATGTGCACTTTGTGGTGTTACCTCCCAGCCGTGTCCAACCTCGGAGCCTTACACTGAACACCCAGCAGAGGTTTTCTTCCTCGGCCGAGCCATTCCCACCCGTCCCAGCTGCCGATCCAACCACAGCAGCAGCTGTGTCCCGATCCAAAGAGTCACTGGTGTTTGCAGCCACGACACAAACTCGCGGTGGTTATTTACTGTTCGAGTAAAGTCCGTCCTCTCCGTCTCTCTCCTTGGATTTGAACACGTCAAGGCTTCGTAAATACACACTAGTTCCTGTAGAGCTTTTCAACATAAGAGCATCCACCGCAAACCCAGGCACTGTTTGTACAGGCACACCTTTGGACAGCAGCCTTAGGAACTCATATTATTGTTCTTTAATCAAAGATTAAGCGGCCATCCACATCTGCCTGACTGATGTATTGGTTGGCTGGTGAATCAGGTGGCCAGTCATTGCTCGTTGAAAAATCATTACCAACAACTTTTAGACACCCCGGGTTGTGTGTTTCCGTTTGCATCTTAACTAGACTGGAAAATAAATACAGATGCAATTACAATTTTGATAAGAGACCTGTGACAGACTCCTTTTCTGGGAAGGTGTGAGCAGCAGGCCAGGTCCTGGACACACTGGAGAGATTACGTCTCTTGGCTGCCTTGGGAACACCTCAGTATTCCCCTAGAGGAGCTGGAGAGGGCGGCCAGGGAGATGCAGGTTGGGCCGGTTTGCATAGGCTGCTGGGTCCCCGACCTGAACAGGGACCAGGGACCAGGGACCAGGGACCAGGGACCAGGGACCAGGGACCAGGGACCAGGGACCAGGGACCAGGGACCAGGGACCAGGGACCAGGGACCAGGGACCTGGGACCAGGACTACTATCTCCTTTTTCAGTCATGTTTGAAAGCTGTAACCCGTCCAGGGACTTTGGATGAAGACGAAGTCCCTGGACGGGTTTTCTGTGCAGGGTGAAGCAGAAATGTTGTGATTAAAAGCTGACTAGCAGCCTTCAGGGCACTAAACAAGGAGGGAAAACTTTAGTCAATTTAAAATCAGCTGTAACACCAAATCAGGACAAATATCATCTCAAGTCACTTCCAGAACAGGATGTGCTGAGCAGCCACGTTTAGGGGTGGGGTCAATCAGAGCTGCTGACTCCACCCCCACCTGCTGCGCGTGCATCTTATGAATACGACGTTTCCGGTCTCCACAAAGAACTTCAGAAGATCAGCACATGAAGCTGATAGAATCTCGATCTAGGAGGATTTCGGAAACGTAGATGATTGTTTCAGAGCTGTAAACTGAATCAGCTGAGAAATGACAGGTTTTCAGACTCTGGGCGGAGTTCTGCTGGACTTTCACGCCCGTCACAGGGTGGAGCAGACTGCAGTGCAGCTGCGCCCTCATTTGTCATGTAACATCATCCTGAACCCTTTCCTAAATCAGGATTTATTTTCTATTATCATATGTGAACAGAAATACTCCTTTTTGTGTATGGATTTTCCTGCACATTAAATTTTGATAAATTGTTTTGCTTTTTCTTTCTATAATTACAATGGTTTTGTTCATTTTTAAAGATGATATATTTAAATGCATCATTGGAAATCTTTTTTTATTTTACAGTTTGAGCAGTCAGTTAACTGACAGAACATCGATTATTCGGTAGAAAACTCCTGTGTTGCACGCTTCAGAAAGACTTGATTCTTCTTTTGGCAACTTCTTCTTCCACTTCTGTGTCGGCGTTTACGCGACGACTTACGGGCAGCTTGGATTTCTTTTATTTTCTTTTCCCTGCTGTCTCGGCCGGTTCGCGTCATTCCATTTGTCCTCTGCCTCCCTGATGACATCATCAACCTGTTTTTAGTCCAACCCCAACTGCAAAAACTTGAATACTTGAATATCTTTTCAGACTCAAAAATGTAAATTATTCCAGTTGCTGTTTAAGCCAGATAATAATACAAATCAAGTCTGACGGCCTTTGACAGCACAGTTATCCAAGTTCTCCACACGTACGTTCCTGGATGAATTCTCTTTTTACTATGAATATTTGCATGTGACGTACCTGCTGTAATGACTACATACACCAACTGTACACAAAAAAGCCTAACAAGGTGGCTGGTGTGCGCGTGTCTTTTTAACCTCTTCTTTTGGTTCTTGATAAAAACTAAAAACAGTCTAATGCAGCACACCTGGACAGGTGACCAGTCCATCACAGGGCCACGCAGGGCTCCCGCACCTGGAGAAATCCCGGGAGAACATGTGAACTCTGTGCATAAAGACTCCCCCCGGTACTCCAGCCAGGAACCTTCTTGCTACGTTTAGGGTTCCTTCAACTCAAATGTTGGATACAAACCTGAGCTTTTAATTTGAAGTCGGGATTGCTGGAGCGGAAGTCGTAGGTTGTTTCTGTTCACATGACATCACTGATCCCAAACGGCGTAACTGGACAAGAAGACGGGAATGCGCAGGCGCTCTTTATCGTGCGGCGCAAGAATGAAAACCGAGCGCCTCCTCCGTGGAACTCCGTACCGGGAGGTCACAATACGCGATTCAAACGCACCCATGGGAAAGACGCTCTGAGTCGGTGACCGCTGATAGGTGGAAAAGTACTAGTCACTGGGAAACACTGGTGCGTTCAGTGTCTGTGGTAAAGATGAACTTCTTAAAATCCCTGACAGTGTGGACAGAAACAGTCAAAGTTGACTCAATAAAACTTGTTTATTATTTTGTCAGGATACAGCAATGTAGATATTAACCTAAAACGTTAATGGCAAATAGTTTTAATTATCTTTTTTGCTTTATAGTTATTTTAATATACATGTGAACATATTCTATTAATTAGAGTCCAGAGTCCATGTGTTCCATCCATCCATCCATCCATCCATCCATCCATCCATCCATCCATCCATCCATCCATCCATCCATCCATCCATCCATCCATCCATCCATCCATCCATCCATCCATCCATCCATCCGGAGCCTGTCCGGCTCATTCCAGGCAGAGGCAGGGGTCGGCCTGGACAGGTCGCCAGTCTATCCGTGTGGTTTATTTTGATGTTTTATTATTTGTATGTGTTTCTATGTGTTTCAATGACAATATTCTCTGAGATTTAATAGAATGCTATAAAAGTACATGTTTCCTTTGTAAATAATTTGTGAAAATAACAAACACACAATATAATAAAAAAATAAAAAAATCATGATCATCATCATGAAGCTTTAGTTGTATATTTTCGTTATGAATGTCACAGAGATGAAGACATACTGCACTTTGCTGCCATCCCGTTGTTACTTCCTGTAATAACGGTGAGTAAAACTGCAGCAGATGTTGGCTTACTTACAGTCACAGTCACAGCTGGAAATGTGTTCCTGTAAATGATTAAAGATAGAAAGAGCTTCCTATTCTGATGCTCATACATGTTTAGGGACTCTTGAACTCTGACAGATTAATAAAAGAAACCATTATTCATTTTCATTTTTGGATCAGATTATGTCACCGGAGTACAGAAATCTAGGGAGGATTACTTTTTGGAATTTGAAGTTAAATGAGATTATAAAACAGAAACCTTCATGAGATTATCCAGTTTGAATTATCTTAAAACGTTGTGTTGTTGGCCAAATACCACATCCTTTTATTTTATCTAGTGTGATTTAATGATCCCTGGGCAGACTTTGTGGCGCAGTCCTCTGGTTCCAGATCAGAAGACTGTTTCACTCATGTCGGGATCAGAACAATCCATTTTTCAAAAGATTATTAATGCAAAACAGACATTCACATAGATATACACACTAAAAGAGACGTACATCTTAACATTAGTTGTCTCTTTTGGCTAAACCTAAATGATGTATTGCAGTCCCTTAAAGCCCTTAATGGCCAAAATCTGCATTATGTGCAAGACCTGATGGTTCCTTATGTTCCTGATAGAGTTCTCCGTTCTCAGAGTGCAGGTTTACTGGTAGTTCTTAAAGTATCCAAAAGTAGGAGAAGGACGGGCTTTCTGGTATCAGGAACCATTAATAAGGAACCTCCTCTCCAGTTTGCAGGCCAGAGCTTCCCGAGCTGCACGTTGACCTGAAGTCCCACCATTTTACCATCCTGGTGTCAGAGGTCTACACCTGCAGTCCACCAGCTTACCATGTTTCAGTCACATGTACATAAAACTCTTAGTTCTCCAGCTATCAGATTATGACTACGAATGTATTATGTCCTATGTAATATTGACAGACCCTGGATAGACTGGCGACCTGTCCAGGGTGGACCCCTGCCTTTCGCCTACTATGCGTCGGGATAGGTTTGCATATTAACTGAAACATTTTTACGTTATACTGGACACTTTACTAACAACTTTCATTTTAGCTGCTGAAATAATATTTATAATAAACTTTATGTCTATTAGGAGATTGAACTGAGAATGACCTTTTGATATAGGATCTTTGTGAGAGGCCTAAATGGTCATTTTTTCTAACATTGCTGACTGAGTTAAGGTTAAATCCAGGACGCTGTCACGGAGAATGGCTTTGATTAATGCAGCTTTGCCCCCAAACACAAGTTCACACTCATCATTACCTAATCGCGGGGGTGATGTAACACAGAAACACCCCTTTCATTTTCCTGTAATATCTTTTCAGTGAGCTGTCACTATGATTGAAATGGTTTCACATTTACACATGACCTTCACTGTAAATGTTAACACTTCATTCGGTTTCTTTTATGCTCAGTAAAGTGTTGACGTTTTCCTGAGTTTCATTAAGAAATGTTTATGGGTTTTAAAGTCTATTTATAGTCTCACATACCTTGTTAAGTGTAAGGTGGTCCACAAACTCTTGAGAATGTAATTTTAAATACAGTTATCAGTCAGACACGTTGATTTCATTATTATACATTTCATTATTTATTGCATCTGTTATCTTGTACAGTTATTGTCACTTGACAATATTTGACAATAAATCACAACATTAGTTCAATAAAACACGGATATTTTGTACCTGCTCTGTACTCTTTATCTGCTTTTTAGTTATTTTATCCTCTTACATCATCTCTAGTTTTGACGCCCCGCCTCAAACCCCACAGAACCAATCACAGCCGAGGAACCGCGCACTTAGCTTTACATGCAGCGTGTATAAGATCAGACTCTCTGGTGGCGCCGGCATCACTGTCGCCGAACGTGTCCACACAGAGATGCCTGAACCCGCCAAGTCCGCGCCCAAGAAGGGCTCCAAAAAAGCCGTCACCAAGGCTCCCGGCAAAGGAGGCAAGAAGAAGAGGAAGACCAGGAGGGAGAGCTACGCCATCTACGTGTACAAAGTGCTGAAGCAGGTCCACCCCGACACCGGCATCTCCTCCAAGGCCATGAGCATCATGAACTCCTTCGTCAACGACATCTTTGAGCGCATCGCGTCGGAGGCGTCTCGTCTGGCTCACTACAACAAACGCTCCACCATCACCTCCAGGGAGATCCAGACCGCCGTCCGGCTGTTGCTCCCCGGAGAGCTGGCCAAGCACGCCGTGTCCGAGGGCACCAAGGCCGTCACCAAGTACACCAGCTCCAAGTAGACGCTGCGACCTCCCCCAAACCAACGGCTCTTTTAAGAGCCACCCACAAGCTGACAGAGCAAAACCTATCGATGTTAAAACTATTTAAACTTGTTTTAAGCTACTGCTGGGTCCGGTGTGAAACCCGTGACTGTTACGACGTTCAACCAGATCCGTCCCAGTAAACTGCTGCCGCATCTAAAGGGCTCGTAGGAGAGAAAAAGTAAAGTGAGAAACGACTGATATAAACTACCGAGGTTCGGTCCGTGGTCCTGGTTGGGTCGTGCAGCTCCGGAAAGTCAGCCTGCTTATGTGGGACCTCGCGTCCCGCAGGGCAGCGCACGCGAGTTGCCCCGTTTGAGCGGGATTTTTTTTTTTTTTTTTTTTTTTAAACCAGCGTGTCCAATGATCAAGGCGGACTCCGAACTCCGGGGGCGGGGCCGCGGGGACGTGGACCAATGAAAAGTTTGAATTTTGAAGCAGCGTCACAGTTTTCAGCAGGGCGACCCTTTTTAAAGCCACACCGGCGTTCTTGCGCTACAGACACCTTTCACTTCGTTTCAGGAGCACAAGATGGCCAGAACCAAGCAGACCGCTCGTAAGTCCACCGGAGGAAAAGCTCCCAGGAAGCAGCTGGCCACCAAGGCTGCTCGGAAGAGCGCCCCGGCCACCGGCGGCGTCAAGAAGCCCCATCGTTACAGGCCCGGAACCGTGGCTCTGAGGGAGATCCGTCGCTACCAGAAGTCCACGGAGCTGCTCATCCGCAAGCTGCCCTTTCAGCGGCTGGTCAGAGAAATCGCTCAAGATTTCAAGACCGACCTGCGCTTCCAGAGCTCCGCCGTCATGGCCTTGCAGGAGGCCAGCGAAGCTTATCTGGTCGGTCTGTTTGAGGACACCAACCTGTGCGCCATCCACGCCAAGAGGGTCACCATCATGCCCAAAGATATTCAGCTGGCCCGCCGCATCCGCGGAGAGAGGGCTTAAACTAACCGGGAAGCGACGCACGAAAAACGGCTCTTTTAAGAGCCACAACGACGTTGACTCGAGAGCGTGATTTTATCAAACTATTTGGATGTCTCCGTGTTTCAGTGTTTCATGTCGTCGTGCTTGTTTGTGGTAATGAGTTTAAGAGTTTCTCTTCAGTTCAATACTTCACTGATTTCCACGGGAGATCGTGAAGATGCCTGACCAACCACCATGGTCTTGTTTAAGAACAGTTTATTTGCTTGTAAATTTTTTCATGAAGTGAGCATGCAGAACTGACACCCCTCATAGGTGGGCTATCCCTCGTTTGCACATATGATAGTGGTTATATATTATTTATTTATATATGTATGTATGTATATACATATGTGTGTATATATATATATATATATAGATATAGAGATATAGATATAGAGATATAGATATAGAGATATAGATATAGATATAGATATCTATAGATATAGATATCTATATATATTATATAATGCATATAAAAGCCACACACTCAATCTAAAACTGTCGAGCTGGAAACCAGAGAAGCCAGTCTCTAACCGTAGGAGCTTAACACCCTGGGTTAACTCACATATTTGTACGTACAGTGCGTAAAATGGAAAGAAAGTGGTTCTCTTGTAGGTCTGAGATATTATAGATTTAGATATTTAGTGTGCATGGAAAGATAGCGTACCACACAAACTAGCCTGTTTTGTTCCTGTTGACCTCTCTGACCTGACCTCAGTCGTCAACGGATCTAAATCATCCAGGTGTCTGTTAGACCCAATCCCAACTCGACTACCTAAAAATGTTCTCTCTTATTGGACCGACAATACTTGACCAGATCAACTTGTCCTTGCCACAGGTTTTTAAAGTTGTTTTAAAGTAAAATTTATTTATTTATTCATTTATATATCTATCCCTCGTTTGCACATATGATAGTGGTTAATACAAAGTGTTCTGAGTGTATGTGAATGTTTGGGGGTGTTGGGGGGGGGGGGGGGGTGATATGTATAAAAGACATAAACACAACATACAGAAGTATACCTGTTTGTACTATGCAGTTAACAAGTACATATTCATATTGTGGGAAGAGAGAAACACATGGAATCAAAATAGATAAATATATAATACACACACACACACACACACACATATATAAAGATCAATGTGTAGACATGTGTCTGAGAGTACATAATCTGGACGGGTGTTCTGCTATCAGGAACATCACTATGGAACCAACTTCCAGTTTGGGTGAAGGAGGCTGACACCACCTCCACCTTTAAAACCAAACTTCAAACGTTTGTGTTCAGTAAAACATCTAGTTGGTGTAAAGTTTAGTGTGTCAGGACCAGTAGTCACAGCTGCAGCTGCAGGACCAGACTGGAGCAGCTGGTCTTCAACACAGCTTCATCTGGATCTGCTGCTGTAGACCTGCTGCAGGGGGACCCCAACATGATCCACTGACCTGCAGTCCCACCTCTGACCACCTCAGTGTCTGCTGTCTACACATGTTTAGATAGTGGTCTCTGTAGTCCACCAACTAACCAGGTACCAGTCTGATGTACATGGAAGTCTTAGTTCTGCTGCTGATGGATAATTATACTGATGGATCTTGTTTTGTACCTTTGCCGGTGTGTCTGTGTCTCTTCTCTCTCTATTTGGTTTCCCTTTTCTTGTTCTACCCAGCTGACTTTCAGCTGGAGGGTCCCCCTTATGATCCAGGTCCTGATCCAGGTTTCTTCCCTCTTAAAGGGGAGTTTTTCCTGTCCACTGTTTGGTTTACGGTTTTCCTCCCACTAGGGAAGTTTTTAACCTGCTGTTGTTTATGTAATAATTGCTCGGGGGTCATGTTCTGGTCTCTGGAAAGATCCTGGAGACAACTTGTGTAATAGGTCACATAAATAAAGTTTAATTGAATTAAAAAATTAAGTTGAGATGTTAATCACAAAGACCTGGTTTCATTAAAAAAACACTTTCAATGTAATTTTTGTTCTTTTATTGACATTGTAATTTAGACCTGTTACAAACTCCCTTAGCAATCAACGTGTAGGACGATGTTTTGTTCTGCTGTCAGTGATATTTCTGACATCCAGCACTGACAAGACAAGACTTATCAAATGTTATTTTCTGACAGAACAGGCGATATTTCCTTCCACTGAAAGGTTGTAAGGTCACACATCCCATGTCATGTCCTGAAATATAAAGAATTTAGTGTCTGATTGGCAGTATACTGTCTGTTTTTACTTTAACTGTTGTTTAATCTCTCGTTTCCAGTGGATCGTCTGGGACGTGAACATCCGGCCGAGCAGCGCCGGCGTCCGTGTGTTTACTTCCACACAAAACCTCCCGGTTACAACCCTGCAAATCCCCCCACCTACCCACTTTCACCGTGAATCTGTCCACGGGGGTCTCCGCTAACGAGTGCACCGCCGACTGAGTCCACACGTGCAGCTTTGACATATTTTAGGACACGAAATGTGGAGAAAACTGTCTGCGAACGGCTCGGAGTCGCCGAGTATGCGAGAGGTTTGAAACCTCCTGCAACTAAAAGAAAAAGTCCAGGAAGCCCAGAAGGAGCTCAGTCTGGAGTAAAGAATGTTTACTTTATGTCCCGGCACCGCTGACGGTGGCAAATGGTTGTTGTGTGGTGATTTAGGGGTGAAAACGCGGCGGAGAAAACACAAGTGTGGCCACATTTGAGGGGCAGCGGCACAGCCGTGAGCGTTGTCTCTCCGCGGTTCTCATGTGTGTTATAAGTCCCGCCTCCGTCGCCGAGCGCGTTCACGTTCACTCGAACAAACCAGCAGACGGACGAGCGGAGATATGGCAGAGGAAGCTCCGGCAGCAGCACCGGCCAAGGCGCCCGCGAAGTCCCCGAGGAAGAAGTCCGCTCCCCGGGCCAAGAAGGATGGCCCCAGCCTCACCAAGCTCATCGTGGCCGCCGTGGCCGAGTCCAAGGAGCGCAAGGGGATGTCTGTGGCGGCGCTGAAGAAGGTGCTGGCCGCGAAAGGCGTCGACGTGACCAAGGCTAACAAGCGCATCAACACCGCCGTCACCAAGCTGGTGACCAAAGGGACCCTGAGCCAGACGAAGGGCACCGGCGCCTCCGGCTCGTTTAAGCTCGCCAAGAAGGAGCCCAAGGCCCCCAAGCCGGTCAAGAAGGTGGTCAAGAAGAAGGCTCCCGCCAAAGCCAAGAAGCCCGCTGCCGCTAAGAAGACCGCCGCCAAGAAGCCGGCAGCGAAGAAGCCTGCCGCCAAGAAGCCCGCGGCGGCCAAGAAGTCCCCGAAGAAGGCGCCGGCCAAGAAAGCGCCCAAGAAGGCGGCGACGGCGGCCAAGAGCCCCAAGAAGCCCGCGGCCAAGAAGCCCAAGACCGCCAAGAAGCCCGCAGTCAAGAAAACGGCCGCCAAGAAGCCCGCAGCCAGGAAGGCCAAGAAGTGAACGGCCGTTTACGTCAGCGCACAAACCAAAACAACGGCTCTTCTAAGAGCCACCACCTCCTCCACCTGAGAGCTCCTCCGTCTCACACCACCCATGAAACCACCTACACACCTGATCGCGATCACTCGCTCTCTACTGATCAATTACTTGCTCGCACTTTACCATACCCTCATAATTTACGTTATATAACTCTGACTTTTCGGTATACTCTATGCACATGTAGATTTACAACACACACACACACACAAGTATTTTTCCTTACTTTATCAGCCAGAGAAAGTTGAGTAGAGAGGGCAACACAACTTCCTCAATTACATAAAGTCAGGTGATCGTGATTAATGATCCAAGAGCTCTTATAACAGCGACACACAAGCCGAGCTTGTTCTGTGATGTTTCTATTTTTTCATCTTCAGCCAAATGTGTCCTCTGTGTGTTCAGGAGCATCTCTGCTTCTTTGTCTGACCGGACTTGGACCGACCACCTCTTTTGGCTCATGTCATGAGAATGGTTACCAGTGATGTTTTTGAAACTGCTGAAAAATGAAAACGTTTACCAACAATTAATTACTGAGCTAGTAGTATGGGGAAAAAAAACTATGTTAAAGGATTTCCAAATAATATCCCTT